>CAKAOH010021620.1:13609-26014 GCA_916701665.1 Sebastiscus tertius | reverse complement strand
TTGCGTCGAAAGGAGCCAGTTGAGGTGGTTCGGGCATCTAGTACGGATGCCTCCTGGGCGCCTCCCTTGGGAGGTGTTCCAGGCACGACCAGCTGGGAGGAGACCTCGGGGAAGACCCAGGACTAGGTGGAGAGATTATGTCTCCACTCTGGCCTGGGAACGCCTCGGGATCCCCCAGTCAGAGCTGGTTAATGTGGCCCGGGAAAGGGAAGTTTGGGGTCCCCTGCTGGAGCTGTTGCCCCCGCGACCCGAACCCGGATAAGCGGTTGAAGATGGATGGATGGATGATATAACTTTTTCAAATATAAAAACTCCATAATCTTGTACACACTTCGCCATACTTTGCCAAACCGCCTTTATTAGCGCACAGCGGACTGGAGCAGATCCTGAAATAAGCACCCCTATGTACTGAATCCAGAATCGATTTGAATCGGGAATTGTTTCGAATCCAGAATCAATATTGAAATGTGAGATACCAAAAAAAGATTCACACCCCTAGGTACACATTACCTGAGAGCTCCAGAGATCAACCAGTCTCTGTTGGCTCCTGCACAGATTCACTGCAGTTGTTACTGGTCAGTCAAGTGATTGATCAACGGCACAGAAGATCCATACAGTATGGTATAAAGTATCTATTTAAATACTAGTGATATTGTTGTATCCAGAATAATCCTGAAATGATCAGTCAGTTGACAGAAAATTAAATTACAACAAGGAAAAAAAAAAAAAAATGCCAAATATTTGCTGCTTCCAGCTTCTCAATTGTGATGATTTATTCTTAATCGGACAAAACAAAGAATTCAAAGACATAAAGTTGAGGAGTTGTGATGTATTTTTCGCTACATCTTTTAGACCAGAGGTTTTCAAACTTCAGAAACCAGAATATTCCTTCTTTTACAATGTCAGTGCCACTTGGAAAAACTAAAGTATGATCAAAACCAGTTGAACCACTCCTAACAAGTGTGTAACACAGCACAGCAAACTCTGACATGAAGTTCCAGACAGAACAACCACATCTCTGTTTCTGTTCCCGTATCACCCTTCAGCAGGCCAAGCCAAGTAGCCTGCCGTGGCAGCCGGTGGCCCCCAGCAGCAACAGCAGCCTGCCTGCCTCCTACAGCAACGGCCAGAGCAAGGTGGTTGCTTGGCTGCAGGAATCAGAGGAGATGGACAAGTGCGCAGAGGGTGAGTTCAATTTTCCTCCTCACGCTGGAAACAAATCTGATTTTATAAAGACGTAGATTAAATCACGCCTCAGGCCTTACGGTAAGTCTTCTGAACCCTGAGAGGAGGATTGATGTCCATTTCATGACACATAACGCTGAATGTGTTTTTGTGCACGCGTGCGTGGGTGTGAATGTTATTTTCAGAGCTCGCACGATGCCAGTCCAACCTGACCGAGCTGAGCCGGCTATTGCAGAGTTTGGAGATTCTACAGAGGACACAGTCGGCGCCCAACTTCACAGATATGCAGGTAAAAAAAGATGCACAGAAAAACACACACATGCACGGATAAAGATAGCAGGGGAAGCAATATATGTAGTGTTTCATTTAGAGGTTAGTGTGTGATGATGGAGGTATGTCACGCTAAGAAGTATATAGTCTTTTAATACCACAGCAGACAGTCACCTTTACTACCTGTCTAGACAGACAGGAGTCAGCTGTGCTCACAGAACACCTGCCAGCTTCTCCAAGAGATTAATATCTATTAGATTTATAGTTTTTTGTATTATAGTTTTTTGTTGAAATGCATTTTTTTTTTTTTAACAGCACACATTCCATCTCCCTCAGTATTTTGTTTGCGTCTCATTTGTGGGAATGTTGTCTTGTTTTTTGTCATTTCACTGCTATCGGTGTGTTAACCTTTGCTTTATTTGTGATGTGTTTGCCCTATTAACCACATTTTGCATATTTTGATCCACGTGTGCCACAAAGACCAATTGTGTAGAATTGTCAAAGAAAGAAAAGCGCTTGAACAGAAGATGGAGAACAAAAAGTGTCGGCAAAGATGCAAAATTCCAGCTTCAGGTACCTCTTTTTAAGATTTTTGCTTTGCCACATAAAGTCAATTATTGCTATAATTAAGGTTCAGTTAATTAAGAACAAAAGCTAAATAAGTTTTTTTTTTTTTTTTACCATGTGTCTTTCATTTATGACACAATAGATGCATATCTTAAAAAGGAAATATATATCGGATTTAATTTTGAATAGACACTATATTTTCCACATAACGTACAGTACAGTAACCTTTCGCTATAAGAGTGGTTCACAGTGTTTGTTAGTAGTCAGACAGACCCTGATGTAACTGAGAAGTCACGGGTTTCATTCCTGTATGTCAAGTTAAAGGGGACATATTATGCTCATTTTCAGGTTCATACTTGTGTTTTGGGTTTCTACTAGAACACGTCTACATGCTTAAATGTTCAAAAAACACATTATTTTTCTCAGACTCTCTGTCTGAATATACCTGTATTCACCCTCTGTCTGAAACGCTCCGTTTTAGTGCCCGTCTCCCTCCCAAAAAAGCCCAGTCTGCTGATTGACTTGTGAGAAAAATATGGTGCATTTTAGCAATGGAGGTTCTCAAGCTGTAGGAATATATTCTAATGAGCCTGCATGTGACAAAAATCACGTTTTCTGATCTAGACAGCCCACAAAAAGCACTGACTCGGTGATCTTATTTCACAGTTTGCGGGCTGATAAGCACTCCAGTATGAAGTACCACAAGAGTTACGTAAATAGTAATACAGCATTTAATTGATTGATAACTAATTATACGATAAAATATTTTAAATGCCTGATTTAAAACCTGTATTATTAATTTCAATTTGTGAATCCAGTTATTTTTATTTCAAATAGATTTTTAAATTCCATTATTTATTTATGAATTCATTAATGTATTATTTTCTGACTGTTTTATGGTGTTTTTGTAAATTCTTTTTTGATTTGAACTATTTATTGATGGACTATTATTTAATTTGTAAATTATTTTTATAATTCTTCTTTTAATTGCCCATTAAAATGTTAAATAATTAATTGTTTTGCAATTTAGTCCATTTATTCATAGATTAATAAATCATAAATAAATAAATAAAATGCTTTTTTTTATATAGTATAATTAGTTATTAATCAATTAAATGCTTTATTACTATTTCCGTGACTCTTGTGGTCCTCCATACTCCAGATACCCAAATGTATGTGCACAAGCACTGGGAAAGTGAGTTTTTCATGATATGTCCCCTTTTAAAGTGTTATTGAGCAAGATTAAAATTTTAAATGTACTCCTACTGCTTCTTTCATTTTTAAGAGGGGAAACTATTACAGCACACTTACACTACAGAGCATTTATCTTATTTTCTTGATAGTTTTTGCTCTCATTAAAGTGGTGTTTCATGGCCTGAGTAATCTCATCTCTGCGAATTTTCCCTTATTTTGCCTGATATATTAATCTATGCTTCCTGAAAATACTAATTGTGCTTTCATACACTGTTGCTTTTCTTTTTAACCAACCAATTTTAAGACATTTTCTCTCTCAAGAATAGATTTGCTATCACAGATTCTAAGAGCTCCTCAATAGTCATAGTCCTTAGAGATTTCTAGCATATCCGGTTGCTTTTTGATTTACTAGTTCTTGATGTGTAATGACCTTCATGAATGAATGACTCAGCAGTAGGTGCAGAACAATGACGATGCAGTTCTTTTGTTTTGGTATTTTCCTTCAAAATTATTTCTGGGACAGTAACGAGAAGAGCGTGGTGTGACACGTCAGAAATGCGTTTTCGCTCTTCACAGTTATTTCTGTCAGACACACATTACTGTGCCTCTCAGCTGATTGACAGTGGTCTTCCTTTGTGGTCGCCATCTCTCTCCAGGTCCCTCTGTCTGCCAGCATGTCTCCTGTCCGCCTCCACTCATCCAACCCCAACCTGTGTGCCGAGCTGGTGGACTTTCAACCCCCTGTCTCCCGGCTGACAGACAATGTCGAGTGTGCCAGTGACTACATTAAACTTCAGGAGGAATTCTGCACCATCGCCCAGAAAGGTAGGCAGGCAGCATGCATGGCTGCAGGGTTATTAGGCGAGATATGTCCCAATGTTTTCCATCTCATATGTAAATCTTACAGGAATATTCTGCTTTGTCACAACCTTGACTGGATCAAATCTTCATGCGGTAGTGTTGCCCATCGTTTCTGCAGGATATATCATTGTACTTATAAAGTTAATTGCTGAGGAACAATAAAAATAAGTCAGACGGGGCAAGAAACCCAATCACACGAGTTTTAAATAAAGTCACAGAATTAACTTAATTAGAAGATAAAGTGAAAAGCAAGCACTTGATGTGTGAAGTGAAATCTTGTTGTTGTTGTCTTAACAGTGATGTTATTCTCTGTTTCCTGCCCAGGGACTACAGATGTAAATTGGCTTATAGCTAACTCTGGTACAGTTATGAAGCTGTGCACTGTCCCTGTCAAATAAATAATAAAACTATGAGACAAACTGACCCTTGTTAACATCCATCACAGTTTTAAGGCCGAATTCCTGGTTCAACTTTGACCTACTGTAAAGTTTTTCTGTGCAGTGAGTGATTATTAGCAACCTTATGGATACGCTCATTATCAGTTTTACCTCCAAATAAATCTGGCAAAACTGCTTGTTAACAACCTGTCTGATCCGCTTGTTTCTTAGTTGGACTTGTTAAAGCGATGTCACCATTTTCCCAGCTATCAGCAATTAACTTAGTAAATATAAAGTTATCATAACCGATAGAAACAATAGCCAAAGCTAAAGTCACAATAAACTGGGATTGTCTTTTAAACACATTAAAATTTACAATAAACAATGTTGATAAAGGCTGCATCACTGGGTTAATTGAATATAACTGTGCTTATAATAATGATAATAATCGATTAAAATATTTAATTGTTATTAATCGCATGATTGTCCATAGTTAATCGCACCTTAAAGGGAGATTGTCAAGTATTTAATACTATTATCAACATGGGAGTGGGAAAATATGCTGCTTTATGCAAATGTATGTATATATTTATTATTAGAAATCAATTAACAGCCCAAAACAATGACAAATATTGTCCAGAAACCCTCACAGGTACTGCACTTGCTCAAATCATAACATGGCAAACTATAGCCCAACAGGCAACAACAGTGTGCCGACTTGACTATGACTTGCCCCAAACTGCATGTGATTATCATAAAGTTGGCATGTCTGGTAAGGGGAGCCAGTTTTTCCTCGCCAAAATTTAGCATGACTCTGGAGCGTTATTTAGCCTCTATCGCGACAAGCTAGTATGAAATGGTTGGTAACTATGGATTCCTTAGGTTTTGTAGTTTCATAGGATACCAGTATCTTCACTCTTGCTTTAAAACGGAGGCCGCTACAACCTAAAAAACGCAAGTTGCGTTAATGCATTAAAGAAATTAGTGGCGTTAAAACAAATTTGCGTTAACTTTGACAGCCCTAGTTTTATTTTTAGAGCGCTTTTCAAGATACACAAAGACGCTTTACAAATTAAATTAAAAAAAAACCTAGAAAACTAAAAAACAATACAGGAGCAAAGTAGAACAGCATTTGATAATCAAACATTAAAAGCAAGTTTTTGAATTCTGTGTGAAAATAACAAGAAATGCATGTACTGTTTGAAAAAAATGAGGAATAGATGTGAGAGTTTCACACAGTGTTTTTGGGGACTATTTTTCACTGGAGGATTGTGACAACTGTGATTGTATGGTGTAAAGGATACTAATTACCTTTTATCCCGTCTCTGTGCAGTCCACTCTCTGCTGAAGTCTTCCTTCAACACGGTGGCCATAGAGAAAGAAAAGATCAAACAGATTCTGTCCGACCAGGAGCAGTCGGACCAATCAGCCCAGATCAACTCTCTCAGGAAGTCTCTGTCACAGGTAATGAGCCATCTTCAACCATCACCCATGATGCCTCTTTCTCTCTACTATTAGTTAGGGCTAGTTAATTTGAGCCGTTTTGTCAGACATATTTGGCTTCTTCACATTCATAATGCTAAGTATGATGCTGTTTTAACATGTAATTACCCGGAGTGATCAGGACATCACTGGGGAAATTACTGCAATAATATTGAGCGATGTCTCTTCGGTGTCTTTAGGCTCAAATCCATTTTGTAGTTGTCATGTTATAAGATATGCTCATGATGACGGGCTGTGAGATGAAACACACAAGCTGCACTTTATTCCAAGTAATCACAAATGAAAAAGAGGACGTGAGGAAATGAGAGCACTGGCAAGTGAGCAGTGAAAGTTCAATCCTCTTTTCCCATATTAATTGGCGAGAGAGAAAAATGTGCCGTGCAGTTCATTAACTCGGCTCCTTTAGGCTGTCTCTCTACCCCGATGATTTAATTGGACTGTTCCTCTGCTAACAGTTGACATAATTTCAGTGAAATGTTTCTGCAGCTTTATCTCTGCTTTGTTCCTAATTGGATGCTCGTGTGACAATGTTGTTGTAGGCTGCAGGTCAGGTTTTTATGGCAAGGCTCTGTGGGAAGACGATTATCATGATTCATGGTTGTTACAGATGCCGATGTCAACTATTTTAATCTCTGAGGGAGTTTGTTTTGCCTTTTTGATGTTTTATTACACATGTATACAATAACTTAAAGCAGCTATAATTATATTTTTACATTAACGATGGACCACATGGCTACTTGCATGTGAAAGCGGTGGTTTGAAGGGATGAACGATTGAATGATCACCTGATTCTGCATTTCCCCTCAGCATTACTGAGCTTTATAGCATGTCTCAGCTCATCGATTTTGGCTTTAAGGCCTGCAGCTTTACTGTTTTGGTTCACTCTCCATCCCTCTGATCAGCGATGATGCAGCAGGCAGCTGTTTTCAGTGAAAAAGCTCTAATAAACCCACTACACACTACCTGCTCAGCACCAAACAGGAGCATTTAGCAGCAAAAGAACCAGACGCCTGCCGGTGTGGAGAGTTATTTCCACTCATGCAAGCACAGAACGTATGTGATAACCGGCCATCGGCTGTAGTCTTTGCGGTGTGTTCCAGTACAACTTGTCAGCCAGGACAAAGGCGGCGTGAGGCGACGCAACAGTCGGCCTTCATCGACGCTAGTTCTTTGATGTCGGCTTGGTGTGTCCGGGCCTTTAGGGATCTCTTCACTGCCAGCATGGAGAGGAGGAATGGTAGCAACTAATCATGTAAGAGTATTCTAATAGCCTTGAAGAAAAAAAAACAAACCAATCCCTTTTTTTTTTTAAATCTTTTTTTACAATTTTCTTTTCAAAGTATCTACATCCAGGGCATCAAACACTAGATCTTCCTTCCCCTCCCTTCCCAACAAAAACAGAACACAAAGCACATGGAAAATAAAACCACACTTTTCATTATTCAGGCCCTGTCCCAAAATGCAGAACTTCGCACTCGACTCAACCGCATCCACTCTGAATCTGTCCTGACTGAACAAGTTGTCAGTGTGAACATCATCTCCACGCCTGATGAGGTAGGTCGCTGTGGTCAGTCTATCTTTGACTCTTACATTGATGAAACAACAAGTCTTCCGAGGCTGACCGGGTAGTTCTAGTGTTTGCATCATGCATTCGTCAGTTGCATTATTGACTCCTGTCCTTATAGATTGATGGTTTTTCCAGTAAACTCTGGCAGGTAAGCTTAAAGGATCATTATTCTATGCAGAACCTGACATCAAGGTTAATAGAAAAAAATGACTAATTAGAAACGGATGGGAGCTTGCCCTCTGGCAAGGATACACATGCTGCAAAGTGAACTCTGTGTTGTCTTGTGTTGGTGTTTGTGTTTGTTCGGGTCTGTTTCGGTTCTTGAACGTGTCATTATAGCAAGGAACGGTGAACATCTCTGTGTGTTTGAATGTGTTTTTTCCTGCAGGCTGGAGAACAGATGGGGATCCCTCTGACTCAGCAGGCCTCTAATGAGAGCCGACTCTCCATGTCAGAGTCCGTCTCCGAGTTCTTTGACGCCCAGGAAGTGCTTCTGTCGGCCAGCTCGTCGGAGAATGAGGTATAACAAGAGGACAGTTGAGTGTTTAAAGAAAAAGGACGGCAGTTTGGACCACGAGGAGGGGAGTTGTAGAGGAAGGAACTGGTCCTGCTGCTGGGAAGCCAGATAAAACGTCACAGTGATGGCTGTGTGTGGAGCTGGAGTTAGTCAGCAATTAATGAGGGCAGCATGAAAAGCAGAGATAGCATATGACGGAAACTCCAAAGTCAGGCACACAGAGGGGCTTCTCTTCAGTCTGCCCTGAGGCTCCATCCCTCAGTTGTGTCTCAGAATCACAAAAACTCCTCCTCTGTCTGCTCCTTTTGATTTGTAGTTTCTAGCTTTGTTAAAAAAGGCAGTTTATACCATCACTTGAAACTATCATTTCTGCCTTCTCCCCTTTTTAAAGTCCTGCGAACAACCTGCTCCAAATATATGTGGTCTCTGAAGAGCCATTAAGCATTGTAGCTCTCCAGGCATGCATTGAGCTGTGTTGAAGGATTGCTCACCAAGGATACTCATCAACTCCCCCATCCTCCTGCTCCAACAGCATGCCCATTCAGACCTGTGTTACACTGTTGGCCAAACCATCACCAGCAGCAGGCGACTGTAATAGAGGCTATTACAACACGTTTGCTACAATATGCTCCTCTTTGGCAGCGTCAATGGCCTCATTGTGTTTGCTATATATATAGTATGAAAATGCTGCAGCGTCTCATCTTATGATTACTGCGGCGGGACAGATAGCTGGCGACTGCTGCAGTTTGTTAGCCACTGGCAAACTGCAGTAGCAGTGTGTGTGAGGCTACGGCCGTCTGCCGGTCTGATCAGAGTTTGTGTTGTACCCTACTGCGCTGACTCACTCCGCTCTGTACCTGTTCTCCCCTCGCAGGGCTCAGACGATGAGTCATATGTCAGCGATGTGAGCGATAACATTTCCGAGGACAACGCCAGCGTGACTGATAACGTCTCCAGACAAAGTAGGTCCAATCCTGCACCATCACGAAGCCCTACACCAAAGCATCCATATGTTGCCTTGTTAGACATAAGTAAAGGAGAGGATCCCATTTGAGGATCAACCATGCTTCCTCTTCAGCATCCATTCACACAGACACATCTGGCAAGATCATTTATCAGTGTGGCAGAGGCAGTTGACTTTGCAGGGTTTTACTCCGTGCCAAGGGCTTCTCTCAGACTGTATGAAAGCTATCTGTGTAACGAGGGATGGGATCTCTCTCCTCCATCATTGTCACATATCACACAGCAATGTATAGGATCTCATGATGATGAAAACACTGGGAAAGTTGGGAAAAGAACTGGCATTGGTAATCAAGGTGATGAAAAGGAAATGAAAGAAAGTACAAAAATGTTAAAGGGGCTATATGTAAGAATCAGAAATTGCTTTGTCAACCGTGAGACCTGTGAGCGTTTAGTCAACGGCAGTCAGCGTTCTGTTGTTTGAGCTTGTGCTTGCACTACGTAGACGAGAGCGAGCACTGCCAAAAATAGTGAGACTGAACGTGATTGACAGGCATCATGTTGATTAACGTTAGCAACATTAGCTAGCTAAAACCCTTCAATATCACTATATATTTCACATGCTTGGACGTGATGTTAGCTCACCAAACGAAGGTTCCTCCATGAATCGAAGGCCCGGCCGCTGTTGATCCTAGTTTTTCCCTGACGTCGGTCACATTCCTGTTTTGCACGATGGGCTTCGCTTTTTGTGCTTCCTTGGAGTCTGAGTTGAGGTGGGGGCTGGTCGTTTGTTGGCGTTAGCAGACTCCTCTCGCAGGCATGCATGATATCACATTCGTTCGATTTGCCCGCATTCTTCACATTAAAAGCATTCTACAGGCTGATAGAGGAAATTCAGAAAGTTGCGAAAGGTGTCATTTTTTAAGTTTAGGTTACAACCTGTTCACATATTGGCAATAAAAAACGATTAAAAAACATTTATACATGTAAAAACTTACATTCATTCCCTTTAAGTCTTGATACATGTACTACACATTTCTATATAGACCCACTGTCATTTTAACATATTTGATGTTGTGAACCCTACAGCAATAGAGCGATGTGTCCCAGTTAGTTGACAGCAAATCCAATCAACAAACACCAATATGCAATACAATAATCCAGGGCCGGCGTCTAACCAGGACTAAAGAAGCATGACAACATCACACCTGTTTTAACCTCCTTACACTGACTCACAGTATGTTTTTGGATGTTTTTGATCTGACTGATGACTTTTAAGGAGGCTGTTTGTGGCCTGGTCCCTCGCTGTATTTCTGTCCTTTTCATCCCATACGAGCCTGTACGAGGCTTGAGATCCTCAGGCAGAATTATTTTATCTATTCCAGACACTGTATAGCACCGGGTTCTTAACCAGAGGGCACAAAGCCTTTGCGTTGATTGTTCCAAAGCTTATGAACGGCCTGCTCGTGGGAATGAGGCTGACTGAAAAATGTACTTTTAAATCTCTTCTTAAAGCATCGATTTATCGCAGAGCTCAACCTCATTTTACTTGGATTATCTCTTTATTTCTTTTATCTGATATTACTTGCATTGGCTTTACTTTATTCTACTCCAGTTAAAGTCCATTGTGTAAGGCTGTAATTTTTATTGCTTAATCTGGTGATTATTTTCTCAATTAACTGATTAGTCGTTGGCTCTGTAAAATGTCTTGTTTTATCCAATCAACAGTCAGATATTTGCAGTTCACTGTCACATAAGACAAGTTGGAATATGAGAATCTTTGGCTTTTTTGCCTTATTGTTCCATAAAAGTTTCCAATTTCATTTGATTTTATATAATATTTTGTGATTTGTTGATTTAAACATGCTGCCATGTAACCAGTGCTTTATAAATGAAGATTATTATTATTGTTATTATTATGCTTATATCATTACGAGCATGTTTCAGAGAAGAGCAGAGACGGTCACAGATAATGTTGTGCCATGTGTAGATTGTTAATGTGGAGGTATTTTTCTTCCCAGTGGCCAACGGAGACTTTGCTGGCAGTGCCTTCCGTAACGGGCGTCGCAGCTGCCTGCCGGCGCCGTGTCCCGACACCAGCAACATCAACCTCTGGAACATCTTGAGAAACAACATCGGCAAGGACTTGTCCAAAGTGTCCATGCCTGTGGAGCTCAACGAGCCCCTCAACACCCTGCAGCGTATGTGTGAAGAGCTGGAGTACAGCGAGCTGCTGGACAAAGCTGCTGAGACTGAGGATCCCTTTGAACGCATGGTAAAGAAACTGTCATTTACAAGCACTCTGTCAAATCAAATGCTCATCAGGTTAGGTGCAAGGACACGGTGACCCTTCTTTGCTGTTCATAATGCAATGTAATGTTTGCTTTGGTTTTAAATTCCTGCTTTATTTTTGTGTCTATAATACCTGTATTTGTTTATATATGAGGTGACATTGACAGTCACAACCAACATAAATAGTCTCACTCTGAGGCACGTCTGTGAGGTGGCGATACGCTCCGATGCAGCTGTCGACCTTGGATCCTCCTATTTTTATCTGTCTTCTGTCCTTTTGATAATGCCCAATGCATGCTAATGTTTGGATTATTCGTGACAAAGCCTGTTAATATGAAGCGTTTAATCCCCTTGTGTTTATTTTGGCTGTGTTGTTTTGACTCTCTGACAGGTTCTCGTCGCTGCTTTTGCCGTCTCAGGCTACTCATCCACTTACTACAGAGCAGGAAGTAAGCCATTCAACCCGCTACTCGGTGAAAGTTATGAATGTATTCGGGAAGACAAGGGCTTCTGTTTTTTCTCCGAACAGGTAAGTCTGTTTTGCTTGATGAAAGACATTTTTTTATGATATAAAGTGCATTTTAAACAAAAGCATTATTTTGGATATATCGCCATTTTCCTGATATCTGAGATGATTATAAGCTATATATTATACTATGACTTTTTTATTTTTTCAACATACTGTACTATGACTTTATTTTTTTCGACATACTATACTATGATTATTCTTTGACATACTATAATGTGACTTTTTTTCATGAAATTTTTCAACATGCTATAATATGACTTCTTTTCACACGATTTTTGGACATACTATACTTTGACTTTTTTCATAAAATTTTTCAACATGCTATAGTATGACTTTTTTTCGTGAAATTTTTCGACATACTTAACTATTACTTTTTTTTATACGATTTTTCGACATACTGTACTATGACTTTTTTTCGTGAAATTTTTCGACACACTTTACTATGACTTTTTTGGTGAAGTTTTTTGACATACTTTACTATGACTTTGTTCATAAAATTGTTCAACATACTATACTGTGATTTTTTTCATGACATTTTTTTGACATTCTATACTATGACCTTTTTTCATTATATTTTACAACA
>CAKAOH010021620.1:0-13589 GCA_916701665.1 Sebastiscus tertius | reverse complement strand
CGACAAACTTTACTATGAATTTTTTTCATGAAATTTTCATTTTTCTACATACTATACTATATACTATACATTTTTTCATTAAATATTTCTACAAACTGTGCTATGACTTTTGGTGAAATTTTTCGAAATGCTATACTATGACCTTTTTTCATTAAATTTTACAACATGCTATACTATGACTTTTTTTCATGAAATTTTTTGACACACTTTACTATGACTTTTTTGGTGAAGTTTTTTGACATACTTTACTATGACTTTGTTCATAAAATTGTTCAACATACTATACTGTGATTTTTTTCATTACATTTTTTTGACATTCTATACTCTGACTTTTTTTCAAGAAATTTCTCAACAAACTATACTATGACTTTTTTTGGTGACGTTTTTCGACATACTATACTATGACTTGTTTTCATTAAATATTTCTACAAACAGTGCTATGACTTTTGGTGAAATTTGGCACAAAGGTCCACTTGGATTCAAGGATGGACCGATTAGATTTTTGATGGTCAAAGGTCAAGGTCACTGTGACCTCATGTCCATCCCATTCTTGTGAACGTGAGATCTCAGGAATGCCTTGAGGGAATTTCTTCAAATTTGGCACAAGGATGACCTGATTAGATTTTGATGGTCAAAGGTCACTATGACCTTACAATATACGTTTTTGGCCATTAATCAGGAATTCATATGCTAATCATGACAATTTCACAAGGATAAAATGACATTTTGGACAGACATGGATGTAAACTGCAACTTGACTAGTCTGCGGAGGTATAAAGCCACAAGGCGGTAACTATAGTTTGATCTTGTCTTACAGGTGAGCCACCACCCTCCTATCTCTGCCTGCCACTGTGAGTCAAAGAATTTCACCTTCTGGCAAGGTAGGTTACACACCTATTAATTAGTGATGAGTTTTCCTCTTGGGGACTCTGGCTTAGCAGATGAGCCTTACAGTCTCATTTAGACTCTTTAATATCCCGCTGAATTTTTACTGATTAAACTTAGCTTCTTATTTTGAGAATAAATGCAAAGATTTGAGTGGTCAGTACATTGTATTTAATTTCTGATGTTCTTTACCGACTTGTTTTTCAGATGTGAGATGGAAAAACAAGTTCTGGGGAAAATCAATGGAGATTTTACCGATTGGGACCGTGAATCTCATGCTTCCCAGGTAACTTTGATCCAGCTGCTTCGCATAGCGATTTAGATCAAATCCATTGATTTCATCTCTACAATCAAGGCTGTTATTGTGTACTTCTAGGTTTGGAGATCACTATGAATGGAACAAAGTCACCACCTGTGTGCACAACATCCTCAGCGGACGACGGTGGATCGAACACTACGGGGAGATCACCATAAGAAACACAAAGAGTAGCGTCTGCCTCTGCAAACTTACATTCGTCAAGGTAAAACACCTTCACCAACCAGTGATATGTGTTAAGATGTGATTTAAATGCACTGCGTTGTGATAAAGGGAAGCTACGGTGTTTGTTTTTTCAGGGAAACTACTGGAGTTCTAATGTGAATGAGGTTCAAGGATTTGTGATGGATCAAGAAGGGAAAGTGATCCACAGGCTTTTTGGGAAATGGCATGAGGGCCTTTACTGTGGCGTCCCACCTTCTGCCAAATGCATCTGGAGGCCAGGTAGGCACTGGTTCACTGGACTTCACATGAGCCCTCTAACTGATAATTGTTAAGATTTCGGTTGACGTTGTTTCTTCTCCTTGTCAGGCTCCATGCCCACAGACTATGAGCTGTACTACGGCTTCACCAGGTTCGCCATTGAACTGAACGAGCTTTGCCCCGAGTTGAAAGATGCTCTGCCACGCACAGACGCCCGATTCAGGCCCGATCAAAGGTACAGCCTCACATCAACCACCAAGTGCGAAATAAAATTGACCGTTACTGAAAAGTGATGTTTGGGTCACACAGGCATCTGGAGGAGGGGAACTTGGAGATGGCATCCTTAGACAAGCAGCGTATTGAGGACCTGCAGAGAGTCAGAAGGAAGTGGAACGAGGAGAACAACATCAAACTAGAGCCACGCTTCTTCAAGTAAGCACAGAGACCAGTAACCAGATGCATAAAACTCAAAAACACATGCTTTTTATCCAATTTATGAAACTGTGCGTACACATGGTTTTAGTTCATAAGTAAGGGATAATGTATGGTGGGCCGGTCAAAGCAGAGGGGTCTTGCATCGTCCCTTTCACAACAATGACCCGCTCGCTTTACGTTATTCTGCTTTTTACACGGCTACTTACTTATGAAACCCATAATTTGACACAAAAATGGTCCTCCAGAGTCCGACATCAGAACTTCGTCCATAGCAACAATCTGTTATACGTAGCAACAGCCTTCTATAAGGAAATAAGAGACTGTAGAACGCCATGATTGACCAATCAGAAATGAGTATTCAACAAAGCCGTGTAATAAATTGAGATAATATCTATTTTTCTCCTCATTACCTTCAGTTACAGCTGTCACTTCTCCAATCTTTTCTTCCAGGAAAGTGGTTGATGCCAATCACAGGGAGAGGTGGGTCTCCAACAACTCGTACTGGGAGCTCCGCAAAAATCCCGGCTTCATCAATATGGAATCTACAGTGAACCTGTGGTAGCACACGGATTGCCATGTCCATCATTTCGTCATCGCAGACAAGACGGCCGTTACCTATGCACAATAAAGGTGTCAAGAGAAACATGTTAACAATGAAACATCCACACGCAGTAATACGAGCTACTGCAGAGCTGAGGGATGAGGCCTGATGCCCAGCGACCCTTTCGAGGTTCTGTGGCACTGCCACGTGGTCATCCATCCATGGAAACATCCTGTAGGATCACCTTCATTGTGCTTGTGGAAGCTGGGTTGTCAGGGCAACAGTCGTACCACTCCTATGTAGATCTCTCCTCAGCTCCTTTTGACTTCTGAGTATGTCCTTGCCTTAAAAAGACACCCATACAAGTCACACGATTTAGCGCTTTGTCGTTGAAGCCATTTGATTTCTGACAGCAGTTTGGGTTAGACTAGTCTCTGAAATAGACCTTTTGATTACCTACGATACCTATGTGCATGTTTAGAGAGCAGATTTCACTGGCATAAAGCCGCATTTACTATATCATCAATTATTGTAGAAAAAAAGGTATT
This sequence comes from Sebastiscus tertius, assembly GCA_916701665.1. Lineage (NCBI taxonomy): Eukaryota > Metazoa > Chordata > Actinopteri > Perciformes > Sebastidae > Sebastiscus > Sebastiscus tertius. Next base: position 10,441 of record CAKAOH010021620.1, on the reverse strand, counting down.
TTTATAAAATATCTTGGACTCGGAATTTAGTGAAATAGTATTATGTGAATTGGCAGATTTTTATTTATTTTTTGCCTTTTAATACTGTTGAATCTGTGCGATAGCAGTACTCTCTCTCGGGAAACATACTCATTTAAAATTAATCTCGACTGCAGCAGAGGAAGTGTGGCGATCATAGATGGAATTTTTAATGAATATTTTCAAACAGCGGCTCTCAAAGCTGATCATGGCGTGGAAGGAGAAGTAGGTATTAAAATGTAAATCCTATTTCGGTATTTAAGATGCAGGAGATGCCTACAACCTTTACAGATGTTTTTCCCTTTTTTTTAAAACGGTCAACACAGATCTGTCACGGAGTCCAGTTTCTCCTCACTGTGGAGATTCTGTGTAAATAGACGGTCAATCTCACCAACCCAACCCTGCCCTGCCCCACTGTCTAATTTTAAACATTGTTACATGAAACCAACTCCTCTGAATCACATGGTTACATAAATACACACATAACTCTCTCCATATAGAGTAGCCACACCGTATATAATGCACTCTCTCCAACATCACTTATCTGAATCAAAGGTCTAAGAAAAGATGGTGTAGTACTTTGTACAGATTGTAAAAGCCCTCAGAGACACTTGTGATTTGAAGCTTTATAAATAGACTTGAGGAAAACAGTCCCAGTACGAGGCTAAACACTCTCCAGCTACACTAGTTGCGCAATTGTTTTTAAATGATCAAAAAGTATTTATTTTCAGTCATAAATTAAATTTAAATTGACATCCTTGTTCTGACTAACAACCAAAAGCTTAACATATGAAACAAAAAAAAGAAAATAATCAAAAGTTTGGTATTTTTCTTGATTGATTACCTACATTATTAATCAATCATCAAAACAGGAATACCGTTTCCTTTTAGTTAATATAGTAATAGTAGTTAATTGTGTCAGCACTATCATGACTCATTCAGCCAAAAGAATACAGTTAGTCCAATATGAAGCACCAGAGCCCCCTACAGGTCGTCCCATGAAAATGCAGTTTACTGTACTTCTATAATATAAATATCCCCTTAAACGTTAAAGATGTTAAAGCCAAACAAGTTTGTAAAGTAACAATTATACTGTACAAAAATCAAAATGTGAGTGATTCCCCAGAGACTTTACTGCTATGATCTGGCAATTTGTGTATTTAATGCAAAGCAGATTAGCTTTAATGTTTTAACTAGTGTCCCCCCACCCCCCTTTTTGTGTTACAGAGTAAGAAAAATATAATTGAAATCAACCTCCAACACACACACACACACAAGTAGTGACACATTGTCCACACAATGTGTACGAGCATATTTGAGTTGATTCCCCTCAAGGACACCGAGGGACGAAAAAGAGAGAATATAAATATGTAGAATGAAAACTATGTGAAGCAAATCCATCTTGTGTGCACTGTTCCTATGGTACTGTAGATTACAAACCAAAAAGGTAGTACTGCTTTGCATCCATACTTTTTTTTTTTTTTTTTTTTTAAATGTACTTAATGTGCTTTTAATTTCATCCCCGATCACAAACTAAATGCTAGAACTCGTCAGCGTCAGTTTCACTTGCTGTGCCTTAATGCATTTATTAATGCCTCACAAACACACTACTGATAAGAATCTCCATGCCAAGAAGGTATGCCATTAACAAACTCCGCACATTACCCAGACTCCGCCTGCCTACAGAGGATAAATTATACTGTTAGCATTGATTGTTTAGCTGAGGACAAAAGGGAGATGTCTTTGACATTAGATGAGGAAAAAAAAACTGTAAAATGCTTGCAGATGTTCTGCACTGCTCCGCTACTCCGACATGTAACCAGTACATTTTTGGTGATCACTGTAAATACAGCACATTTAGAAGATGGGTCACTACTGCAAAAAGCTGATTCTTTTTTTCCTCCTACATCAAGTGATATTTTTTAATCTGAATCACAGCAGTGTGTTTGGAGGTAGGAGCGATGCTTTGCGTAGAGTTTGGTATCATAGAGTCAGACTGTAGTGAAAAAAAATAATCATGAAAACCTCTTCATGCTTTCTTCATCCACTGTTGCACCTGCATGTCTAGACAACTTAGCCTGCCAATGAATGTTGCAGATGCCTTACAAAAAAAGAAAAAAAAAAAAAAGGTTTTGTTTTCTCAATTGGACTCTCATTGTTTTTTGTTTTTGTTTTGGACTGACATGTATTACGAAAGCCCTGTGTCAGCTCTGTTTCTTTCAGATCGATTTCCTGATGGGTACCTTCTAAAGTGCAATTTTAACAAAGTACATATCTTTCCATGAACACTGTACACTGCTGCTACATAGTGCTTGTTCTAATAAAACTGGAAAACTCAACAGATGAGTGTGGGGTTTATATGTAAAAGACCAAGTGATTAAAGTCATTTAACCAAAAAAAAAATCTGCTATTGCTGCCAGCATCATTAGGGTTAGTCAGTTGGATATTGTCAGACATGATTTTCCAGCAGTTTGTCACGGTTACCATAAAAGGGGCAGCTACGTAACCATTATCAATGATTATTACACGGTTGAATACTCGATTCTGATTGGTCAATCATGGTCCGTTATTTCTTTATAGCAGACTGTTGCTATATATAACAGACTGTTGCTATGGGCAACGCTATGTTGTTGTGACATAAACCCAGACAGGGCGATGCAAGACCCTTACATGTAACACCACTTATTTTTGATTGATAACAAGTACACCTTTAATGAAATATCATAATAAATAAATGTGGGCTTAAAGTTTCTATTGAAAACCAGGCAAGTTCAATTAGAAGCAAGGTTATAGTTTTAATAATAGTTTTGAATTTCAATTAGTTTTTTTTTTTAGATTTGACTTTTCCATTTCATTTTAGATTAATTTTAGTTAGTTTTTGGAGCATGTTTGCTAGTTTTAGTTTAGGTTTTCAGATTTTTTTTTAGTTATATATTTAGTTTTAATTTGTTTTTGATAGGGCCAGGTATAATGTCTCAGAAGTAGCTGCGTATGCATACAGAATACATGGTTGGAGAACTGTCGGAATGGCCATAATGTTTAATGTTTAATCTTTGCGTTACTTTAGTGTCCGATGTGAAGCAATCGCAGCATAGCGCCATCTTCTGGAAGGTCAAGTTCTGGTTATATGTCACGAGAGTTCAGGAAAATTCATGCCATCTCATTTTTTCGGCAGTGATAAATTATGGTTAAATAACTAAAACTGAAATTAATTTACGTTCAATTTTATTTATTTTTTTTAAACAGGCAATATTGTTTCAGTTTAAAAGATTTATTTTTTTATTTAGTTTGTTTACTAAAAATATTTTCACTGCTTATTTTCTTTTTAGTTTACTATAAAAACCTGCTTAGAAGTTGACTTATTTTCTCTGTTTAAAAAAAAAAAAAAACTTAAGCAACAGTCATAAATGCATCTTGTAGACCACAAATGCAGGCCTTTAGTGAATTTATACAAAATTAATTAATTGAAATCGTTATCACAATACTGGTCAAAATGTCTAATTGACATTTTCCTCAAATGATTAGCCTTAAAAAAAGCTTTCCGAAATCTCAAAACCAACTGTCAGCCAGTGAACAACAATAGCATCCGTTTGTACGATCGACCTTCTTGTCTCAGTTATTAAACCACACAAATCAAGAGTGAATGATTGCCTCAGTGCACAGGCCCTGGTGTAATTGCCTTTGTACCAATACAGCGAGACGCGCAGCCTCATAAATTGATGGCCGTCAAGTGGTCAACTCCCACGAGAGACGTTTCATTCAATACAACGCTGCACACGGCTCCTGAAGGCCGCGCCGCAATCTGTTCTCTCCATACCGTCTATTTGTACGACTGTTAACAGAAACAGACACTTGTTAACATTTAGTGTTTGGGTTTATTTTCAGGATTCATACACGTTTGTTGTTGTGGCTGCTCTCCACTATGGATCCATTCACACAGCAGAGAACAGCAGTCAGTAAACGTATTAAATATAATCACACGATACTATGAGGCACACTGCAAAAAAAAATGGCAACAAACCAGCATGATGGGAATATGAATTAACCAGATACAGACAGCAGGGGTTGTACTGTGGATTGCTTACGGACAGATGGAAGATTGGGAGTAGGAAAAAAAAACGAATTGGACCTATCTGTGGATCAAGATGCAGACCATCCTTTCAAATATAACACAAGTCAAAATAATCTCTCTTTTACAATTCACTCTCATTTTAGAGTTTAACAGAAAGGCTGGAGCAAATTAAAAGTTTCAGATCATCTATTGGCTCAATACAGCTCAATATATTGCTACAGGGGGGGAAACTGGAATAAAGATAATAAATTAGGACAACTGGAACCTAAAAACATCTGCATCCTGACTAGAAAAGGAGGCAAACATTCCCACTAAAACACACAAAGAAAGTGGATAAATACAGCTTAAACTAAACATGGAAAAAGGTAATGTGGAAGTGCTTCATATTATTCACTGTTCCTATCTCATTTACACATGTACATTTGCTTAAATACAGTACATCTCAAGTAAAACATGATGGTAATCTAACAACCTGAAGACAACATTTCATTTATAGTTGATTGTTAATATTGAGTCACCTCACAAATACTGCTCTATAGTTGCCGGATTCAAGTCAATGTACGTTGAGTTATTGTTGCTCTGCTTTGTGATAATTATAAAAATATACCTTGACCTCATATCGTCCACTGGCAGGAAGACTAGTGGGAGGAACGACCTACAGCCTCATCATGACTGGACATCAGCTGATATAATGTGACAAGACAGGTGAAGCGGATGCTGGTTTTACTTGGTGGAGGCCATGATCTTGATGTACTGGAGGGCGCTGTGTGCTGCGTCGTTGTGAGCGTTGCTACAGGAAATGCCGGTGCCGTGGCACACGGTGACCGGGGAAGTGGACAGCTCCGCCAGGCACTGGTACTGGCCGTTCACCGTCAGCTCATCTGCAAAATACAGCAGCACACTTTACAACGTGACGCGGACGATAAAATGTACAATACAGTGTTCTCTTTGGGTGCTTTCCATTCAGCTAATTATAATTCTTCCCGTCCTCCAGACCAGGAATCGATCGAGATCTGTCATCATCGAGGATGTTGCAAACCACATTTTAATACTATTTATCAGAATCTGATTTATTTGCCAAGTACATGTGCACATACAGGGAATTTGACTCTTGTTTACTTACACAGAAATATAATTAACGGCTAGGGAAATGGACAATAAAGGATAATAGAATAGACAGGACTGTTATGTGCAAAAGAAGGGAAAAAATAGGTGTATATATAAATAAATATATATAAATAAAGCACCAATGACCAACAATAAAGTAAGAAATAAAAAACATCTATATACAGGACAAGAGTTCAGTAAGTTGTAATGGTCAGCATTTTTTCTGCAATACCCATTTAATGTATTTATAGTCCGTAATTATCTCTTGTATATTAGTTTTCATTGTTAGTGGCATGTAATCCAACAACACTGTAATTTTATCTCATTGATATCAGCCACAGTGTTCACTGTTTACTGACCCACAGCCCTATCAGAGCTGTAATAAGTTACTGCTAATGCAAACTCAACATTTCCTACAGCCGCTGCTTCACATTCAAATCAAAAAGGCAATGTCTTGGACCGTTTCCATGCGAACCAAAAGAAGTCCGATGCTTGCTTAACATCTGGGCCCAAGAGAACATACAGAATATGGTAAATAAAGTCCACAAAAATAGAGAAGGGATTTGTGGGAATAATAGATCAGACACGAGTCAAAGTTCCTCGCTCCTTTGTACAGGCCCCTCAGCAATGTATTGTTTTTATTTGGTCCGCTTTGATTTGTGCACTGTGAAACCGAACCAGACTTAATAGAAAACAAACCAAAAGTAGAAAATTCACTATGATTCAGATGAGCCAAACGGAATATAGCTTGTGAAAGCGCCCTAAAACAATCATGTTTGTTCCTACTTGATCTGTTCCAAGTGCATCTTGGGTCATTTGGGGAAAAAAGAGAAACACTGTCTGAATATTTGTTCTCCACAGCTGTGGTTAAAATGAGTCCTATATCAGCTTGAGCCTGAAAAGGACAATACCTGCAGCTTTTTAAAAACAAATTATAGATATCACTTAGAGTATTTATAGATGTTTTTATTAATCCCTCACATCCCTTTTGTTATTTCAGTAATAGATTCATTTTAACTGGCTACTGGTGTTTTTTTCTATCCTCTATAATCAGTATTGGAGCCACAGTCATACTGTATGGCATCAGGCGTTTTCCTTTTAAGCTGACCCCAAGTGAGAGAAGGAAAGCACCTTGTATCTTAGCAACCCGTGTTGTGTTTTCTTACCAATGTCGAAGTATGTGACCTCAAAGCCCTGCTCCTTGGACAGCTCCAACATCATCTGAATATAATCTGTGTTGGGAATGCTCAGCGGGTTTCTTCTCAGTAAGGATATACTCTCCGCTGATGAGTTCCTCAAGTTCTCAAATCGGACGCTCGGTTTAGGAGTCTGAAAAATTTAAAATGAAAAAAAAGTAAGTAACACAAAAAACATGACACAATTTAAAGACTTTTAACTGTAAGAAGATGAACTAAGAAATGTTGCAACTGTGTCCAGTGGTCACTTCACCAAGGTGAGATATATGGCGTACCCATGTGATTTCAGAACAGCCCGATAGACTTTGAAGCTTTGACACCATTTTCTCTGCAGCTGCCTTTTTCGCTGCCTTTTTTGAATTTCCTAAAGCTGTCGAAACACAATGCAAGAGATTAAGAACGGGATGAACAACAACATAAAAGCTGTTTAAAAGATTTTACACGAACGTCTCAAAAACACTTTACCCTTCTCTGACAGGGACTCCATTCGACAAGTAACAGTGAATTCTCTCTTGTGTGGCGGACCAGCCTCCATTAAAACTGTGTACTCAGGAAGACGCCATCCTCTCTGCAATGCTAACTCCTGTAAAGAAAAATAAGAGAAGTAATGAGGACAAGTAAAAACAGAGTTAGTACTGTATATCAGAATCCTTATTGTGCATATAATAAAAGGATATATTTATATTACTACATGCCACTCTCAATTACAGTTTAGTAAACGCACCCAATTTTTAATATCGGGAAGAAAATAAATTTATCAAGCTTTCCCTTCTTGTGTTTTTTACTCTTCAATCGGAAAAGCTTCAAAAATGTGCTCAGAAATAATTAAACAGACAAGACACGTGCAAGAACACATGATTTACACACCTGCAGTATCCCCACTGAGTTGGGATGGTTGTTTGTTTCTGCTACAACACCGTTGCTCTCAGACTTCACAGGAACAATCCTGTTGGGAATTACATCAAAGTCAACACTCAACACTCACTACCAGCTGTCAGATAAACAGTTTCATGTATGTACTGCAAGAATGCATTGCTAAAAAGGCTATAGAGATGGGATCGTGATGTGAGCGGCAGTGAGCAACGCAAGGCATTGTGGTATTTTAGGACATGGATTGGAAGCTACAGTAGAGACCCGAGTGACGGGCTGCGGCTGGGAATTGAAAGAGGGATGGAGAAATCCCTCCGATTGGCTGTTCAGCTTAAACAAATCAGCGCACGAGAAGAGAAATGGACATGAGGAAAGCAAGCCAACGAGTAAAGTCAAGAGGTCATACACAGAGGGCTCTTCTCAACTGATCATTCCAATATATGGATATCTTCACAACGACATGGCCATCTGGAATAAAGCGATGTCGTGAGTGAGAGTGGTGTGACGGCGCTTTGATTCATGTGCGTATCATAACAACAGCTGTATATTCGCAGTACTCTGTCTTCCGGTTTCCCTTTTTGAATGACGAGTACAGACTACCGCCACCTGCTAGTGAGGGGAGTCAATTCATCTCACGCACGTCGGTGCTAACTGGCCGTCGGCTGTCGTCTTTGCGGTATGTTCGAGTGCAAAATTTTGGCCAAGACACAGGCGATGTGAGGCAACGCAACTAGTGTCCTTCATCGCCGCTAGTTCTTTGATGTCAATTTGGTGTGTCTGGGCCTCAAGAGACAAGGCTTTGGCAAACTCAACTTAGGGCTGCAACTGATGGTTATTTTCATTATCGACTAATCTGACGATTATTTCCTCAATTAATTATCTCAGAAAGTTTTGAAATATGCCATTATAATATACCAAAGCCCAAGCTGATATAAGATTAAAAAAATAAAAAATCTGTTTACTATCATAGAAGACAAATATTCACATTTGAACAAAATGCAATTTAAAAAAAAAAAATTACTTAAAACTATTAATCAATTAAAATAATTGTTGCCAATCAATTTTATTTCAATAATGATGTCAGCTCTACTCACACTGTTCCAGCGTCTATCTGCAGAATATTCAGGGCAGACTCTGCAGCCTGGTGTTTAGCAGCCTTTTTACTAGGACCTTGACCTGAAACAAAATACAGTCACGTACGCACACACACACACACAACACCACAGATTATGTAATACATGACAAATAATATTTTAAGATAAAAAACCCCACTATAACCTCAAGTCACTTAGCCACTCATAATGGTTAAAATAAATAAATAAATAAATATGGTGTCTTGTATTCCAGAAAATAAAGGTTAACCCTGGAGGCTACTGGAAAGGACATTTAGAACAACGCTGAGACAAATGTGTCCCTTTTCAAGAGCATGCTGTTGTTTGAAGTTGTCAATTGTGAAGACTCATCACCGAAGTGAGATACCTTAGTTTAAAAAACAAGGCATATAGAGGATATATTTAAGAGTCTACTGCAGCAACACACACAACTGATGACAGAGCAGAAGTGACAAATAACACGTTGCAGGCTGGAGTGCTCTTTCTGAATTATCAGCATATGATTTTCACCTCGAATAAAAAGGCTTCATCCAGTGACGGGCAGTTCTCAGCGCAGCGGGAGACGGGACTGTAACTGACCTGTGCAGTTAACTTCTCCGATTTTCACGCTGAAGACGAAGCTGGGCTGGTGAGCCTCTCCTTCAGCCTTCTCCATCACATACACGGGGAGGTTGCCACTTTTGGTGCCATATTCATGCAGGACTTGTATAGGTGTCTTTCCGGGGTTGGTCCTCTGCGATTCATGTGAATTCAAGCTGTATTGAACAAACATCCACAAACAAGTTAACCAAGACCATATTAACTGGGTGGTTACCATTAGATGGCTGCAGTATACATCTGAGCTGCAAATCAGACCATAAACAATGAATACAAACGGCAAAACCAATTTACAGTATTTAGATGCCAGATAATTATTATTTCTTTAAATATAGATCTTTCCAAAGATATTGATGGTTTCATTAAGCAGCTTCTTATTAAGGCCCACTGACAAAAACTACTGCTTAACGTGATACCTCAACAGCATCTGAGTTTGAGTCACTGATCACATTACATCTAATGTAACTAATGTAATGTATCACAGTACCCTCGAAAAGTCTCAATTTGTTATCAATATACACTCAGTGACCAGAAGAAATAGAGACCCCTTGTACAATGTAATTAGGTTTGTCCTCAACCAAAGAAATTCTTAGACGACTAACACTCATACAATTTTGTCGGATAATCGATTAGCTGATTTCATCAACAGATCTGTAAAACTGAGTTTCTCCACAAAGAGTCACACAAAAGTGCCACTTTAAATCTTGTGTTTACAAGAGATGTGCTCATAAGTTTTTTGGGAAATATCTCATTCAGCATGAAAAAAGCATAAAAAACGACTAATGGACTAAAGAAATCTTAGTCGTTTAAGACCAAAATAAACCCAATAATGAATTTGGAAATGCCCGTCTTGTAAAAGGAGGTAGACATAACTTTACAAACATCTTTAAATATAATACAGTCCAATACAACCTGATACAAAAATAATTAAATGATGATTCACAGAGGTAATACATATTGCAGGACTGTTGTACTGAATTGCACTACTGTACAGAGCTTTCTATTTTACTGGTCACAATATCACACGTCTAGGCTGCACATCTTCTATTATGACTTACTGAAGTCCAGTCTGTCTAAATGTTCAGTTTTGTCACAGACTTGATAAACGTTTTGCAAGGGGCTCCAGGCTGTTCTGCTGTGAAACTAACAAATATTCAAGGTCTTAACCTTTTCAAGTCCTCTCTGCACATAGTTTGTATATCTGTAATACTGCAGACTTGTGAGAATTGTTCACAATGTAGTGCTCTAATGTTAAAAACAGGGATGTCATGGCAAGTAAACAAAACATTGAAGGAGCTGGCAAGAACCAGTTTACATGTATATAAGCAGTAAGCACTGCGTCTGGTTCTTTAGTCTGTAAAACATAATAATCATGTTAATTTAAAATCTAATCTGATTTGATCAGGTGTTTCTGATATAAAAGCTATTAATATAATCACAAAATGTGCAACCACCATTAGGGCTGGTTG
>CAKAOH010021619.1:0-11696 GCA_916701665.1 Sebastiscus tertius | reverse complement strand
TTGACATTTAATCACAATATGTGTCCAAGAAAAAGAAAGTCCAACCAAACATGATGAGATGAAATAAAACATGGTTTTACATGATGCACACAGGGGTAAACTTGGGTCAAGAAAAAAGTTATGTCACATGGTTCAGACAGAGTTTTTATAATTAGAAATGTGGAGAAATGTGGAGATTCATAATAATAGTAATAATAATAATAATAATAATAATACGGCTTTACAAATGTTGAACCATGTTGAAGTTGCACTTTGTCTTCTGTTTAGCCAGCTTCATCTTGGTACTTATTAAACAGGGACCACCTACTGCCTTACTCACACCAGTGACATTGTGTTTCAAGTTACGTCTGTATCCATACGAACAAGACATGGTTAGGACCCACAGTTAATCAATCATCAACCTGCCCTGTTTGAGTGTTAAATCCTGACTGATGAGTACATTTTGAAGTGTGTTTTAGTCCATCATCCCTCTTTCCCTGTGAAGAAGAGGTAAGGCTGATGCAATGCTGGTGTTGGTATACGGTTTGCAGTTGTTTAGATGTGGTATGAGTACAGTAGTGTTGAGGGTGATATTCTGAGAGATTACTGCTCAGTTGCTATAATTGTAGATATTGTGTTGGTGTGTTCGTGCCTGTGTTTCTGTGTTGGTGAGAGAGACAGTAGTTGAAGCACAAATGCTTATCAAGTCGCAATTAGAAAGTCAACCTTCAGATTTACTCTATTTAATCTTACCCACCTGACATTTGAAACACATGTAATGTATTGTCATGTTTGTGTTATATTTATGTCAGGTTCTTCCTCTGGGCACTGAAAAGTTTAGTGTCTACTTGTTTGCTGCTATTCATGTTTGTAAATCAATGTTGTGACTATCGATTTAATTCAAATGTTCCAACATGATGCCCACTAAAGTGTGATCACATTTGTGTGAGTGTAACTGTTTGATTTTATTCTGCTGTATTTTCTTTTTTCTTTGGTAAAGACTTACTTTACTTCTTATATGAGTAATCTGGTGTTTGGATTTCACTTTTCCTGTGACTTCCTGTGAATTCTTTGAAGGCTGCTGCAAACGGACCAGCCTAGTATGTCAAATGCAGTATGCCAAAAATACCAGGATGTTCTACTGCATCCGGTCGCATTTTGCAGCATGTAAGACAGCATGCTTCTCTGGCTATTCTGACCCACAATCCTCAGAGGATATACTGTATGAGCAAGAGGGTCAAAGTTCAAGCGCAACGTTATGACAAAGTAATATGTCCCAATTGTAAGCATACTGCATGCAACAGTACACACTTTGTAAGGGCAGCTGCAGTATGTACTAAAAGTAAAAAGAACAAGTATGCAACTTATATTTCGCCCACGGCTTGAGAACGACCTTTCACAGATCACAGCTGGCGGTACCGTGAGGTGGTCAGCTTATTATTAACACGGTGTGTTTCCGTGTAACGTATCGGCGGATGCCTCTCATTCAGCAGCCTTGTTATGTCTTATAACGTTACACTACGTTGTCTCTCATCCCGTCATCTACTGTTTTTTTCTTTCTCACTGCGGACGGCCAGCAGCTCCCGCACCTCGAAGTCTCGCCACACATCCACACACGTATCTCTCTGCGTGTCATGCATCATCAACATGTCCTCAGTTACACTGCGCATGTGTTATACCCTGTGGTCTTAATGCTCAGGTTGATAGGAATCCTTAAAAGAAATCCTGACTACCGATCATGATCCGGATCGCCACAAAAACCGAATGGGTTGTTCATTGTGCAACACCCCGCCCCTCCAAAAGATTTCATTCAAATCCATCACAAACTTTTGGAGTAATCCTGCTAACAGACAGACAAACAAACAAACCAATGCCGGTGAAAACATAACCTCCTTGGCCCGAGCCCTTAGGCGTTGGCGGAGGTAATAAAGGTACAAAAAAGCACACAGAGTGGAGGTCAGTGGAATTAGTAGTGTAGGGTGTGCATGAGAGTGAAGATAGTGTGCGTGGTAGGGTGAACAAAAGAGGAACTAAAGCTACTCCATGCATTTATCTTCAGCCGACTTGACTACTGTAACGCCGTCTTTACTGGTCTTCCTAAAAAAGGCTCCCTGTCTCTCAGAGAATTGATTTCAAAATACTCCTGCTGCTTTACAAAGCACTAAATGGTTTAGGGCCAAAATACATTTCTGATCTTCTGCTATGTTATGAACCATCCAGATCTCTCAGTTCATCTGGATCAGGTCTGCTTAGTGTCCCCAGAGTCAGAACTAAACATGCAGAAGCAGCGTTCAGTTTTTCCCAGAAACCTGCAGGACCAACTCCAACTCTTAGTTCTTTTAAATCAAAGCTTAAAACGTTCTTGTTTGCTGCTGACTTTTATTAAACCAAATAATTATCTTATACTGCACTAGAGCTTTTACTCTTGTGTGTTATACTCTATTTTAGCTTCTATCCTAGCTTTTATTTTTAGCTTGTTTTTATTTTTTAATCTTTAACATTTTATGTTTTAATTATGTCTTAATGTTCTTTCGCATTTTGTCGCAATGTTCCTGAATGTTTATGTAAAGCACTTTGAATTGGCTGTTGCTGAAATGTGCTCTACAAATAAAGCTGCCTTGCCTTACCCAAAGAAACATAAACAAAAGACGAGAAAGACGAAAGACGAGACAAACAACAGATTTACAGGGGTCAGGTCATCACACTTACCGAATAACTCTTTCTAACCTGAATCTCGATAGCCCTGTCAGCATCGGAGCACTTCTGTTTCTTTATTGTTCCTCTCCACAGCAGACATTTTGACTTAAAGCTGAAAAAGCACAGGCAGGACAAACAACATCAATGATGCCCGAGTAATCAGTGCAATGCTGTGCAGGAATTGCTGATATTTGTTACACCTGTGTCAAACGTGTTCTCTGAAAAGGTTGATTCAACATTTTTTTCTGGAAAAAAGGGTACAGATAGAGCCATTGTTCTTTAAAATACAGACTTTAATCTTGTTTAGCACTCATCTGTCACATACCAAATTGATTACCTTTGCTTGAATCAAGCCATGATTTACATGCAAATTCAAACACAAAGGGGTGTGACAGAGTCATACAGTCAACATACATACAACCGCTTCACGTCACACCACAAAACAACAAACACATTTCCTCTTCCACCTTTCTTCTTACTCCAGTTCAAACCTCTACATCAGATCAGAGCTCCCGTTGGTGTCATCTGTGCTTCCTCTCCAACATGGTTCAGAAGGTAGCAGTGATCGGAGCAGGGATTTCTGGTCTGACCAGCATCAAGGCCTGTTTGGATGAAGGTCTGGAGCCCACCTGCTTTGAGAGCGGCCTTGATATCGGAGGTGTATGGAGGTTTAAGGTGAGGGACAACGCTTTTACGTAAACACTTGTACATAAGCTCATATTTTCACTTCTTGTATGTCTGTAATGTTAAACCATGTAGGAATTTACATGTAAATCTGAGAGTAAATGTAATGAAATATGTGGATGTGGAAAAGAAAAACAGTAGAGCAACGTTTTGGGGGCCGTTTGGGTTAGGGTTCTGGTGGGCGAATCTGAATTTTGCCTTGGGTACCAAAAGGGCTAGAGCCAGACCTGGTAGTATAGACACAATATTTATCAATAATAACACCTTGTATGAATGCGTGTGTGAATGCTGACATGTAGTGTAAAGTGCTTTGAGTGGTCAGAAGACTAGAAAAGCGCTCTATAAATGTGAGTCCATTTATATTTGTTGTGACCGTTTCATTGCAGACAAAGTAACAAAGTGAAATGATAAAAAATGCAAAGTAATCTCAAATAATACACGTTTTGTATCTGTTCAAAATGTACCTTAAAGAGAGATTTGTCAAGTATTTAATACTCTTATCAACATGGAGTGGACAAGTATACTGCTTTATGCAAATGTATGTATATATTTATTATTGGAAATCAATTAACAACACAAAACAATGACAGATATTGTCCAGAAACCCTCACAGGTACTGCATTTAGCATAAAACAATATGCTCAAATTATAACATGGCAAACTGCAGCCCAACAGGCAACAACAGCTGTCAGTGTGTCAGTGTGCTGACTTGACTATGTCTTTCCCCAAACTGCCTGTGATTATCATAAAGTGGGCATGTCTGTAAAGGGGAGACTCGTGGGTACCCAGAGAACCCATTTACATTCACATATCTGGAAGTCAGAGGTCAAGGGACCCCTTTGAAAATGGCCATGTCAGTTTTTCCTTGCCAAAATTTGGAGCGTTATTTAGCCTCCTTCGCGACAAGCTAGTATCTGCACTAGAGTCTTCACTCTAGCTTTAAAACTGAGCTCGCTACAACCTAACAATCGCAAGTTGCGTTAATGCGTTAGAGAAATTAGTGGGGGTTAAAATGAGTTTGCGTAAACACGTTATTATCGCGTTAACTTTGACAGCCCTAGTCACTATCTGTCTTTATATTGTCCTTCTGTAGGAGAAGCCTGAGCCTGGATGTTCCAACATCTATGAGTCGGTGATCAACAACAGCTCCAAAGAGAAGCTGTCTCTCAGCGACTTCCCTCCTCCAGCTGAGCTCCCCAACCACATGCACCACTCTGAGGTGCTGATGTACATGCGCCTCTACGCTCAGGCCTTCAACCTGATGCAACACATTCACTTTAAGGTCAGTGAGCTTTAGGATTGTTTGTAAAGATGATAATAAGCTCGAGTGTTTTTTCTGTATGAAATAAAGCATATAGAGTGCTGCCCGACAGGTTGTTAACCACAATAACCACATTAATGCTTTGACTCATCACACCGCCATGTTTCTACAGCCGCCCAGAACGGACAAACCAAACACTGTTAACTTTTCCTGCTTGGGCCGGTATTGATAACGTTACTTGCTCCCATCGCCGCCGCTTTCTCTCTCTCTCTTGCTTCACCACTCACTTCCCTCATACACACACACAAGCACTCTACTGTTACAACAACTGGCTCTAGAGAGGGCCATTTGCGTTTTCACGTTGGCCGCAGTAGCAATCCTACACGCTTGGGACACGGGAGAAGTTGTAATCTGCAACCTCACCGCTGGATACCGCCAGATCCTACACACTGTTCCTTTCATCCTTGTAGCTTTGCATAAATACATAGTGTGTTATAAACCATTTAGGGGGACTTAAAGTAATGTGGTACCAATAAATGTAACGGATAAATGCCAATATAAATGGAGAATATTCACCACTGTTTGTGTGTGTTTGTGTCCAGACGCCCGTGGTCAGTGTGAGGCAGACGCCGGATTTTGCAGCGACAGGCCAGTGGGAGGTGGAGACAGAGAGGACAGAGGGTCAGAGGGAGACTCGTGTTTTTGATGCAGTGATGGTTTGTAGCGGACACTTCACTCAACCTCACCTGCCACTCAAAGACTTCCCAGGTACCAGGAATCATCATATATAAGTCTTTTGTTTCACATTTGAGAGAGTCACCCTGCAGCTGCTGCTACTCCACAGACATCTCACACACTGACTGCTCTTCAAATAGCGTACAACTAAAGCTATGCAAGTGATAGACATGTTTGTTTTTATTTTTCCATCTCAGGTATTGAGAGCTTTGAAGGCAGATATTTCCACAGCTGGGATTATCGCAACCCTGAGGGTCTGCAGGGGAAAAGAGTGGTGGTGATTGGGATTGGGAACTCTGGAGGTGATATTGCTGTGGATATCAGTAGAGTTGCTGAGAAGGTACGCAACTAAACTACATTTCTCTACTTTTCAAATCTAGCATTGCTGTTTCATATTACAGATTTTCTCTTTCGCTTTGCCAATGAGCTCAAATCTATGAACAATTAGTTTGTTGTTCCCAACAGATTAGAATTTCTCATTCATTCAAGCTAATTGCACGTGATTTAGCACGTCTATGCAAAAGAGTACAATAGTCTACAATTTGAACAATAACCACTTGCACATGTCTTATTGATCAAAACTGATGAGTTGACTCTCGGTGAGATTGTCGTACTCTTCACAACTTCTAAATATTCTTCCATCGTTTGAACTGAACAAAATGATTTGTTGAATTATCAAAATCTGTCAGACATACATGTAAATTTCATAAAACGTACTCTTGTTGTTTTTAACAAACTACTGCAGGTTTTTTCATTGTTGCAGGGTTTTATTTTTTACTGGCATGGGTGTCATTTTGTAGCAAATCTTCCGTTCATTGTATATGACTTTATATGAAATATCAAAAGTGAATTTTCTGTTCATAATACTTGTAACAGATTGCTACACAAATACATTTACTGTAAACACAAATGTTCACATCCTGTTTCTGTGTAAACAGCATTATAGCCTAAAGTATTGACTTTTCCCAGTAAACCTTTACCTGCTGTTGAAATGTGAATCTAGACAGCTCAGTGCGAGACACAACAGCCTGACATTCTCATGTAATACAGTAAGCAGTCAGTGTCAACAAAAAGTAGAACAAAACAGAGATCTGCACATAAGAAACATTTCCAGGGTTGACTGCCATGATGAAAAAACGCGTAAACATTTTGACGTATGCGTTTCACATGATGACAAAACAACTTTTAATTTTAGTGGCATTGGCCAATTTACTAGCACAATAACTAGGTTTTGAAAGTTAAGACTGTTGCGAAAAATGAGCCAAAGCTGCTGTCTTTGGCTGTAATCTTTAAAAAAAACAAAAAAAGTGATGCTAAAAACAATCTAAAAGCTGAACACATGAATCTTAACCCTCTATGTGCTGACCTGACCTGCAGGTGTACCTCAGTACCAGGAGCGGAGCGTGGGTCGCCAGGCGTGTAGGAGATGGGGGGCTCCCAGCTGACCTTGTTGGGACTTCTCGAATGGATGAGATGATATACAAGCTCTTCCCCTCGTGGATCACCAGGATGGTGGAGAAGAAACTGGATGAAACAATTGACCACAGACTATATGGTCTGAAACCAAAACATGGGTAATATGAAATAATATGAAAGTATTGGCAGAGCGTATAACACACTGATGAATTTGCTATTTGTGCAGCCTAACCAGTGGGGTCAAAAATTTAAGTTTGTCCTGCAGGTGGCATCAGAGGACAGCTTAGAAGTATTTGTGCACAGAGACTCCTCATATACTGTAGTTGCCTAACACAGCTCTGCCATCCTTTTGACAGTTTTTTTGTACAGATCCCTTGTGTGAATGACGACCTGCCAAGTCGGATCATCTCAGGCCGTGTTCTGGTGAAACCAAATGTGAAGGAGTTCTGTGGGTCCAGTGTGGTCTTTGTCGATGGGAGCGTCATAGACAAGGTGTGTATTAGTACAATTGCTAGACTGTATTCTGATCTTGGTCATATAATGTTAAAAAAAACATCCATATTGTTGCATTCAGTACTTTGATATCCATTTTTGGAGTCTCTTATGTGTGTGTCTTACAGGTGGACGTAGTGGTGTTTGCCACAGGGTACAACTACAGCTTCCCCTTCCTGCCATCAGCTCTGCAGGCTAAAAGTGGTTACAGGCTGCGTCTCTACAAGCATATATTCCCTCCTGCACTGACCAAGCCGACTCTGGCAGTGGTGGGCTTCATCCACGCCCTCGGGGCGATCAACCCTCTGGCTGAGATGCAGGCCCGCTGGGCTACAAGAGTGTTTAAAGGTAAAGTACAGCAGTCAAACGGAAATTTATGCTCAGTTGTATAAAACAGAAAGAATCATGAAGTATTAAGCTGATAAAACAATGATAAAGTTAATACAAGGAACTTTTAAGTGGTTATGAAACAGACTCAGTGTAGTAATGATGCCTCTGTATGACCTACATAAGCAAACTAAACCATTAACCAGCCAGTAGATTGGCTATTTCGATTGGACGCCAACACCGACACCACGCTGCTGGAGGCCCAGGCTGTATTGCTGGGCCCACTGGAGGGAAGGGAGGCATGGTAGAACCAGAACCAGGACTGATTGGGGCAGACTGTTAGACCCTGCTGCAGTAAAATGAGAGGTTTTCTCGAGGGAGTCTGGCAGCTGCATCTCTTCGACATGAAGCGGTGGTGTTAACACAAAATGAAAGTTTCTTGTAGTAACTTTAAGTATGTTTTGTTGACCTGTTAAACAGGGCCTGGGTCTCCAGGACTCCAAACAGAACATTAGCGCTATGATCACTGCTAAAATATTTTGTGTGTGTGTGTATTTCAAGTTGACTGATTTTCTTTTTTTTTCATGCAGGCTTAGCAACTCTCCCTTCAGAAGTGACCATGATGAAGGAAATTGAAAAAGACACAGTAACCATGCACCAAAGGTAGGAAATAATGCTGAAACTGAATAGTAGATCCACATTAAGATGTTGAGATCCATCCATCCATTTAACTCCGCTTATCTGGGGCCGTGTCGTGGGGGTATTAGGCTTAGTTGGGTTTTCCAGGCATCCCTCTCTCCAGCAACATTTTCCAGCTCTTCCTGGGGGACCCCAAGGCGTTCCCAGGCCAGTCAAGTTATATAATCTCTCCAGCATGTTCTGGGTCTACCCCGGAGCCTCTTACCAGTTGGATGTACCCCAAAAACTTCTAAAGGGAGGCGTCCAGGAGGCATCGTGATCAGATGCCCAAACCACCTCAGCTGGCCCCTTTCGATGCAAAGGAACAGCGGCTCTACTCCGAGCTCCCTCCGGATGTCTGAGCTCCTCATCCTATCTCTAAGGCTGAGCCCAGCCACCCTACGAAGGAAGCTCATTTCGACCGCTTGAATCAGTGATCTCATTCTGTTGGTCACTACCCAAAGCTCATGACCGTAGGTGAGGGTTGGAACCTAAATAGACTGGTAAATTGAGAGCTTTGCCTTTAGGCTCAGCTCCCTCTCCACCACAACGGTCCAGTACAGCACCCACATAACTGCAGACGCTGCACAGAAACGCCCGTCTATCTCCTGCTCCATTTTACTCTCACTCGTGAACAAGACCCCGAGATACTTGAACCCCCTCGCTTAGGACAGTGACTCAGTCCCAACCCAGAGGGCGCAAAACATCAAGTTTGCAATTATACCTACCATCTGACCTGATTTACTGCAGGGTTCTGATCGCGTTGTGCTTTTAAATCTGTTATTTTTGATTAACTTGTTGAAATAAAGTTGAAAGAATACATGAAATTTGTGTATTTCTGCATGCATGTACTGCTGATATCAGTATATTACTTCACCAATGACCTCTTTAATTTCATTTATATATTTTAATGTTACATTATTCATGTTTGCTTTGAAGCATATAAAGTCCCAGCAGTATTTTGTTTTTATAATGTTTTTGTTTGTTTGTTTCCCTCTGTTAGATATTCCTGCTCAAACCGTAACCCCCTCCAAGTGGACTACATCCCTTACCTGGACTCTCTGGCAGATGAGGTGGGGGTTCGACCAAACATACTGTGGCTCTTCCTGAAGGACCCCAAACTGGCTCTGCAGGTTTTGCTGGGTCCCTTTACTCCTTATCAGTACCGTCTGACTGGACCGGGCCAGTGGGCCGGAGCCCGTCAGGCCATTCTCACTCAGTGGGATCGGGTGTTTCAGCCTTTCAGGACCAGAGTGGTACCAGAACCAGAGACCAGAACCTCTTCTAGACGGAGCATCGTAGCGATTTTCCCAGGTGCAGCGCTGCTGTGCTGCTTCTACTACAATAAACACCATCTCCCCTGTTTCTTCTCTCCTCCGGCATTCTTCAGATCTCCTCAGTAAACTGCAAGATTGTGATAACATGACATTACATAACATTATTAATGATATCGTGATGATGGAGGCAGCAGTGAAGCAGCAACACATTCTCATATCTCAAAGTACTGTGTAGGCAGGGCATGTTTTTAGACTGTAATTTGACAGTTTTAATGAGAAATAAAGTCCTTAAAATAAACCTGCTAGTTTGGGCTCAGTCTGTAAAGAATACAACATACTGAATGTATATAATTCTTCTTGTTTTAACCTTTTATTTAAGGCACTCTTTTTGCAGAGTTTGATCATGCCAAATATTGTCTTTCTCAGTGGCTCAGCCCCGATTGTTTTCTGCCAACTCGTCCCCATAATCTCTGAATAAATATGTTTAGTCAGGTACCAGAGGTCCTCTGACAGCTGCATGTGAAACAAACAAACAAACAAACACAAAGGTTAACTGGACAAACTTCGCCTGAAGTTACTTGAATATCTGCTATGGATATTTTACCATTTCTTTAGCCAGCAGCACTACATTACTATGTAAACATACAGTATCCATAGAGCCTCTACTACTTGTGGTTGGGCTTTGCAAAATAATGAAACGTAACTAGCATATACACCGATCAGCCATAACATCATGACCACCTGCCTAATATTGAGTAAGTCCCCCTTTTGCCGCCAAAACAGCCCTGACCCGTCGAGGCATGAACTCCACTTGACCTCTGAAGGTCTGCTGTGGTATCTGGCACCAAGCCGTCAGTAGCAGATCCTTTAAGTCCTGTAAGTTGCGAGGTGGGGCCTCCGTGGATCGGACTTGTTTGTCCAGCACATCTCACAGATGTTCGATTGGATTGAGATCTGGAGAATTTGGAGGCCGAGTCAACACCTCCAACTCGTTGCCATCCACATGATGTAAAAGAAACCTGATTCATCAGACCAGGCCACCTTCTTCCATTGCTCCATGGTCCAGTTCTGATGCTCACGTGCCCATTGTAGGTGCTTTTGGTCGGTGGACACGGGTCAGCTATGGGAACCCTGACCGGTCTGTGGCTACGCAGCCCCATACGCAACAAACTGCGATGCACTGTGTGTTCTGACACCTTTCTATTTGAACCAGCATTAACTTTTTTATCAGTTTGAGCTCTAGTTGCTCTTCTTTTGGATTGGACAACACATCAATGAGCCTCGGGTCTGACCCTATAACCGGTTTTCCTTCCTCGGACCACTTTTGGTAGGTCCTGACCACTGCAGACCGGGAACATCCAACAAGAGCTGCAGTTTTGGAGATGCTCTGACCCAGTCGTCTAGCCAGAACTATTTGGCCATGTTAAAGTCGCTCACATCCTTACGCTTTGTCATTTTTACCTCCGCCAAGGCCAATGTTCCCCAACTCTGAGGAGTGGTTTTTCCAGCAGGACAATGCTCCATGCCACACAGCCAGGCCAGTGAAGGTGTGGATGAAGGACCCCTGATCAGGACTCTGTCATGGCCAGCTCAATCTCGGGACCTGAATCCCATTGAAAACCTCTGGAATGTGATCAAGAAGAAGATGGATGGTCACAAGCCCTCAAACAAAGCCGAGCTGCTTGAATTTTTGCGCCAGGAGTGGCATAAAGTCACCCAACAGCAATGTGAAAGACTGGTGGAGAGCATGCCAAGACGCATGAAAGCTGTGATTGTAAATCACAGTTATTCCACCAAATATTGATTTCTGAACTCTTCCTAAGTTAAAACATTAGTATTGTGTTGTTTAAAAATGAATATGAACTTGTTTTCTTTGCATTATTCGAGATCTGAAAACACTGCATGCATCATTTTCTGCAAATAAATGCTCTAAATGACAATATTTAGGGCCCGAGCACGAAAGTGCCAGGACCCCAACGGTGTCCTGGCACGAAGTGCAAGGAAACCTATTGTTTTTCTAAGGATTATTCTTTTTCCGCTGGGAGATTTAATTTTTGGGACCTTTCCCATCCCCAAAAACTCATGAAAAGTGGAATATGCATCAGAACTGGTGGGAAATTCAAAGTTCTGTAGTGATTGGGCTCGGGTGT
>CAKAOH010021618.1:0-151046 GCA_916701665.1 Sebastiscus tertius | reverse complement strand
TCCTGAGTAAAGCTAAATAATAAGAAAAGAGAAAATACAGGCAGAGGGCTGCAGGGTCTCTGCAGAAACAAACGCCACCATAAGTGACGATTGAGAGGGATTATTTTTGTATCAGTCTATACATTGTTTTTTAATTAATTCTTGCATATTATAGCTATAAAACACAGTCCTGAAGGACAAATAACATCTCCAACTGTCCTCTAATCTAAATCTGTCAGTGTCATGTTTTATGCTCTGCTATTTGATGAGTAATCCCTTTATTGAAATCTTAAATGAAGGCAGTGAGGTGCCGCCGTACACGAGGTGCTGAGCCCCGGCCTGGCTCCTGTGTAAATGCCACTGAATCACCCACTAATAATTTCAAATAACTTATGTGTGCCCTGTGCAGGTTCAAATGGCCTCATCACTCATTCTCAGTCCCAGGCCAGACCGTCCTCTCTTACACCACTTCCACAGTATGAAACCTAATCAGAGACGGTCATTTATCCCGCTGAAAGAATATGACTGCCATTACTGGACTGAAAGTGCTGTGTGTGCAGGTACACCACACACTCATATATAATGCCCATCAAACTGCTCATTAATATTGTGAAGCTATTTCCAGCTTTCCTCATGAGGTTCTTATGCTAACGTGCACAGTGGAGCACCACATGCTTTGTCTGGCAGATGGGGTTGGAGACGGTGACCCAAGGCTGTAAACGCAGCACATATTTTTGGACTTCTCATGCCAGATCATGAAAAATGATATCATGAAAGCCCATAAATGACAATGGTGTGAACCTCAAGGTAGCTATTCATGCAAATGTGTAGCCATTATTACTCAACGATTCATCACTTCAATTGCTTTTTTTCCACATGGTTTTCATGTAAAGAGACAAGGACGACATCATTTGCTCAAACTTGCCATCAAGACAAATATCACAACTATTAATAAACATGTTGGCTATCCTCAATAATGAAATCATTTCCACATACAGCGCACTGATCCGTCGCATGTAACTTTCGGTCATAGCTGCAATTTAAACAGATGGCAGATAATTGCACTGAAAAAAAAGATGTAGTTTGACATCTTGCATTTGTTGGCTCGGGGCCCTAAACCCTGACTCCAGGATGGCAGTTGATGTCTTCTTTTAAAACAAGCAGATGGGAACAGGAGACAGAGGTGGTTGTGTTATGAAATGTTTATTGGGGATGCTTCATTGAGGGATAACCTTTGCACCACTGACTGGACAGATTTGGTGCTAAATTTAACAATTTTTTAGCACTCGAGAATTGATAAAAATTTTTTAAATATCCCTTCAAAATACCACATTAAGTTCTAAAACTGAGCCTGCTACAGCCTCTGAAAGGCAGGAAAGTCGGTCTCAGAGGGTTAAAAAAGTAAACAAATATGAATAACCAATAATCATGGTAAACTGTGGCCTAGCGGTCTGTCTAATTCCCCTTTTCCACTTAGAGAATCAACTCTAACCTCAGATTCAGCTGTTGGGTGAAATCCAAATTTTCAGTTTAATTGCCCTGTTTGGGAAGTTTTCCCAAGCCACATTTACCAAACTCATTACTTAGTCTTCATCCTTGAAGACTTTTGTCACAAAACATTGTTTTCAAATACTCATAAACCATTTTATGTTATCTGAGTCCAGCTTGTGGTGGCAGCAGATAAGCAAGGTAGCCCAGACATCTTTGTCCCCTTGCCACGTGCTCCGGCATTTTTCTGTGGGATCCTCAGGCATTCCCAATCCAGATGGGATTTATAATCCCTGCAGTGTGTTCTGGATCTGTCCTGGGGTCTTCTTCTACTTAGTCTTACCCAGAATACCTCTACAGGGTGGCGTCATCTTGATCGGACCTGTGTCAAAGATTTGTATTATTCAACTGAGGCCGTGATCTTTCCCGTTCCTTAACCAAGTGATTTAGATGCCTCACCTTGACAAACTCAACCCAGCTAAGTGTGTAACAGGTACTCTACTACGCACAACAAAACAATAAAGTGGATGCTGACAAAGATGCAAAAAAATGAATAAGACAATGAGATGAGGTAGAAGGTGACAGGTTGCCACTGCCGCATTAAATCACTGAACTGCAGCAGGTTTCTAAAAGGGAGGAAAGACAAAGCGACAGCTGAGCTCACACTGCCTCACTGAGCAGGACCAACACACTCAGAGGAGCCTTGTGTAAGCAACACACACTGACATGCAGACAGCAGACAGGCAGCGACAGTAATGATGCAGCCACAGTTCCCAACAGTAGGTGGCTGTACTACTAATGCCATGTGTAGAAGAAGGGAAAGAAAGCCACTGCCAGGCACAAACTAGACAGGGACAGGGTTGGTTATGTGACAGTGAAAATAGATTGCTTTTGAGTTTGGGGTTTGAAGTTTTTCGGTTTTTGAAGAATTAGCTGGAGGAAGTTGGCTCCAAAGTTATGGAGCTTGGCAGGATAATGCTCTGCTGCCTCCTTATTTTTCTTCTTCAGTCGTGAGACAGCAAGAAAAATGAGATCCTCCCAGGACATGAGGGGACAGAGAGGTCAGATAAATAGGGTGGTGAGCACTCACAATGATTTACACTTTACTGAGGCAGTTTAAAGTGAAATCTAGCTTGGTTTGGGAGTGAAAGTGTTCAGTGCACATACAAAAACAATTCTTCAACACGAACAAATCCTCAAGCTGAACTGACGACACTGAATCATTTTTCACTGATTCAGTCACAAGCTGTTTTCCTTGGGTGTTAACCTCTCAGGAGACTGAAAGCGTAAGCTCAGTAGTGATTTACACAGGCATGGAAACAGTACTAAAATACAATACTCAAGTATAAATATTGTTGCTTTAAAGACATTTTGCTAAATTAAAAGTAAAAGGACTTATATAAATGATGATATGATGATGATGATGTTATGATAGAGCTATGAATTAACACCTTTGGGCTACAAAATAAAGGGAATTAACATGTCTATATCACAGCGTTCCTGTGTGTGAACCACCCCACAGAGCCATTATGTCCCAACCAACAATAAATTGCTTTTTTATGGACTGACATTTGCAGCCTGTGCATATAACTGACTATCAATTTTAAATCACCTTCCTCAGTGTAGCCTCACTAGAATTAAACAGACAAAACTCAGACAATTAAACACTAGAGACCGTCTTGCGATGGGATGACACCAGCCGCGACGCCAAATCAGGCCAGGGGCCAATGACCCCTTCCCCAGCCCCCTACCTTTGGCGCCCTTGCTTGCACCCATTTTCGAATACGGCCTTTATTTTGTCTCAACTGTACACCTGTAAAGTTTCGTGACTGCATCTTGCACAGTTGTGATGGACCACATTTTGATACCTTGTGTGTGTGGACCACACACCAGTAAGGTGAAAGGTATAATATAACCAGTCCACTCAGTTTCTCCGTCACAATGCACTACTCAAATTCAGATTAAGCTGAATGAGGCTTAAAACTATGTAGAAGTCTAGACTACATGTAGAAGTCACCTGGAGGATGGAGACCCAGCATGCACCTGTTGGTAGAGTGTGTTAATGTGTTCCAATCCACGTACTTCCAGAAGTACACTTCAATGTAGTGCACTGTGTGCACTCTGTACTTACTTGAGTAGTGCGTGAATTTCAATGGGGTAGGGTCGACTCAAATCGAATACTCTGCACCGCACTTACGACGATCGCAACATTTTATCGCGGCTTGCTACCCGCCAAAATATCTTCTTCTTCTTCTGGGTTTTACAGCAGCTGGCATCCTTTGTGTTGCACTGCTGCCTCCTTCAGGTTTTACCCGTCAACTACCCGCCAAAATATCTGCCTGCTTTGTTGATCAAGAACACACAGAAAACTAAAGCAAAGTGGAAATAATGTTTCCAACGTCGTCGCCTACGATGTGTCCTCCTGTTGGCTGAAAATTCACCGGTATATTTATGTACTGTCTTGTTTTATACGTAGATAACGTTCTTGTTCTTGTTACCCATAGACATCTATAAGGTACGTTGTTCAGCACCGCAAAAGCTCCTGCATCATATGCCGCCATTTTCACATGTTTGAATAGTGGTCATGGTCCCGCCCCTTCCGCTACGAAGCCAAGATGGCGACAATTGAGTGTGAAAAGTGTCCAGCGTTCCACACTCAGCGATTTGAACGTTTTTAGTACAACATCCGGGTACTTCGAGTGCACTGCATTTTGCCATACTTCACAGTGTGAACGCACTTATGCACTCAAAATAGTAAGTGTAAGTACGGAAGTACGCGGATTGGAACACACTGTGTGTGTTTTATCTGGGTTAGTTAGCATGCTCACCGGGTGGTGCATTAAATCAGTGAAAGCTGCAGCCTTTCTTTTTTTAGATAAAGCTTTAATTAACATTTTAGCAGCAGAATGTGTTTGTGAGCTTTTGATAATGGAAGTTTTGATAATGAAGTTTGGTAACCCAGGTAACTAGACATTATAATAATCAAGTTTAAATGAAAGAAAGGCTAGAGTTTCATAATTGGTCACATGGACCAAACATAGAATTCTTGTCATGGTTGTTTTATTTGGGTTAGTTAGTGTGCTCACCAGGTGGTGCATCAAATCAATGATTGATTCAGCCCTATTTTAGGAGCAGATTTTGTCTGTTTTTGTGAGCTTTTAATAAGGGAAGTTTTGATAACGAAGTTTGGTAGGGATCCAGATACTACCCCGACTGGTAGGCCAGGCAACTGGACATCACAACAATCAAGTTTAAATGAAAGAAAGAGTTTCATAATTGGCCACACGGACCAATCATAGATTTCTTGTCAAGGTTGTCATGCCCAACAAGAGCTTGCTATATCAGGACTAAATGGAAAAAATCTGAAAGATGACAGTGACAATGCAGACTGAGAAATCACAATCACATGTCAAAGATGGACATAAAATGACACAAACACCCTGTAAATATTCTTGAAGACTTACAAAATGTTTCCTTTTAGATGAGAGAAAGCCTAAATGGGGAGGGAGCTGGAAATAAAAGGGTGAAATAATACCAGCTGCAGCCGAATGGAAACTTGCAGAAAATATGCGGTTTGATGAGACGAATGTATGGGCTTTACTGTATGCAGCCCAGTGGATCCAGGCAGCAAAGGATAAATGGATACCACAAATGAGAGGATCTACACTAAAATTGATTTAGCAAACGCTCGCCTCTTTTCTGCACTAGAATAGAAGTCTGTACTGAGGCAAGAACAAGCTCTACAAGCTATTACACTAAAATATACATTTGTTGAAATGACACACAGATGCTTTATGGAGGGGAACAGGCAAACACACAGGACCATTTCATGATGCAATTTCAACAAAGTCAAGGTATTTCTGTGATAGTCGGCTACTGAAAACTGTTACACAGGCAGCAAAAGTGGGACACGTGGGAGAGAGGTGGATCAGTAACACCATGTTTGTCTGTAAAGAACATATAATGATCATAATGAATAAATATGCAACGCCAAATTGCAACAGTAAGAGGCGTCTGCTGCCAAGCTCCCAAAAAGATAGCTGGAGGAAAACTGCATGTGTAAGTAAATAGGCTTATCAATGCCAGGTCATTAAAGCACTGTGGGGATTTTTTCATTAATACACTATGATGTCTTCACACTGAGGCGGTGGAAGGATTTTCAAGTCACAAAGCTTTGCTTTGCTCTGCGTCCCCTAAAGGCTGTGCTGATGTGAATATGAGTGCAATCTATTGCTTCAGTCACTCTCGAGACTCCAATGAAGGAATTTCAGCACACTTAATATGCAACAGTAAATTTAATTCAGTAAATATACTCAGCTAGTGTGACGCTCGTTTGTAGTCTGAAAAAAACATTTATATGTGTGGCAATAAATCATCACGTTCCCTCCTTCATCCACAGGACTTTTTCCACAGAGTTCATGGCATTTTATATATTTTAGATCCCCACAGTCTGAGCATGTTAGCTTAGCTTCAACCTGAGTCATTGTCGTGAGACAGAAAAGCCAGGGCTAAGCCCAACTTTAGCTCGGTAATCCTGCTTCGTGAGAAAGACCCTTGAAAACAACATCTTA
This sequence comes from Sebastiscus tertius, assembly GCA_916701665.1. Taxonomy (NCBI): domain Eukaryota; kingdom Metazoa; phylum Chordata; class Actinopteri; order Perciformes; family Sebastidae; genus Sebastiscus; species Sebastiscus tertius. Next base: position 145,008 of record CAKAOH010021618.1, on the reverse strand, counting down.
ATGTCACATCTAATCCTAGAAGCCTCCATGCCCCAAAGATCTTTCAACTAAGCTTCTTCATGTAGACACCTGCAGTGCAAAGTTGAACTTGTGAATGAAAAATAAGCTCTTTTCATCTTTCATAGCACTCACTTTCACTCATGTGTGCTTTAAGGACATGTTTACCAGCTGTGGTTGCAAATTAAAATTCAACAGCTTTCAGTTTATATAGCTAAATAAGCCCCACAAGACAAAAGGATTGCTGAAGGGTCTGAATAAATGGAGAAAGGCTTTGGAACAGGATAGATGCAGTGAAACACTTAAATAAGTGCAATGAATAGCAAAACAGTTGTGAAACAACATCCTTCAGAGGTGCATTTGAATACAAGGACAAAAATGGTACACAGAGATAAATTATCCAGATTTTATTTTCCTTTTTTCTTTTATAAATTCAAAGTCCAAGGTCAACAGAAGATGACAGTATTGAAAGTGAAGTTATTAGATCAATTTTCTTTCCACTCAATGTCATATTAAATTGGCAGGTCCATCTGTGTTCTGTTATGTTTTTTTCAAATGGAAAGCCATTAGCAAAAAGCAGTGATGTAGGTTTCCAAAAAAAGCTAATCAATAAGGTTATGAATAACGTTAACGTTAGCACTAGCTGACTCAAAGTTAGCTGTGCTAAGAAATAGCTTGAATGGTTAGTTTTGATTTTTGAAGTGGGGTTATATGTATGTACGGTGTTCTGCAAGATAAAATGTCTGTTTTGTGAATTGAGTCTGGTTCTTCAGTTACTGTCTGGCTGCGAGGTAAAGTGGCTGTGGATGGGAGCAACAGAAAAACTTATTTTAGCCAAATAAAAAAATCAATATCAGTTTAAGTGTATGCTATATTTAGAATACTTTCACCGCTTTACCTCGCCATCAGACAGACCTTTCTGATGGGGGACTGAGGCCATTATATCGCTGTCTTCATAGCAGACCAGACTCCATTCACAAAAACAGTCATTTTACTTCGAAGAACCTGGGAGTTTCTGGTCTATCGCTGCATCGATCGGTTAGTTTGTTTGTGTTATTGTGTGACTTTCGGATCCAAACTAACGTGGCGTCAACACAGCAGTACATTGCTTAGCTTCTGCGCCAGTACTCTTGTCTGCTTCTCCAAACAGGGAGCATGTCGACCGCCATCTAAGTTATTGTATGTAACGTTAATACACTGACTATAAGGGTGTGTGTATATACTGTGCATGTAACAGCGTCATCATACAGAAACCTATGTCAGGTCACATGGGAAAAGGTTTGTAGAGGGGCTTGGGAAAATATCATATTGACACTAAAACATACATACTTTGACCAAAATTTGATTTTGAATACATAACGAACACCACTGTGAAGCTACAGAATGATAAAAAAAACAACTAAAAAAAAAAATCTAAAATAATGGACCCGCCCTTTAAACTTAGAAATATTACCACACTAAATATTTAAAGTTAGGCTTTTGTGTGTCAGATTCAACAATATCCCCCTCCAGTGACGGGGAAACCACCTCGCCAGCTGTCACAATAAACAATGGCTCCCAGTGGAACCACCCCACTGACCTGTAACTCAACTTTTTCTGCACACAAAGTCTTCTCTGTTTCTGTAACAGTACACACAGACTCATGCTCTGCCCTCATTAACATACCAAAATGCCCGAGACACGTGAGATACACCTGCTCTCCTCTAATCTCTCACTCAGTGCAGGTGTGGTAACATGATGCACATCAGATTAGTGTCTGTATCAAATGTGATCCTATCGAACACAGGTGTCCCATTCATAGTGATTATGTAGCTATGGAAGTGAAACAACTATCGACAATTATTATAAGAATACTTCTGTTTTTAAGCCCCTATACAGTTCATACCTATATATGAGCAATTTTGGACTGTTTCGTTGTGGAGGGACGCTACATATTAGATACATTTACACACTCAGAATTCAGATGCTCAGATTAAATGGTGATAAAATAAACATGACACAGACAGATGACAGATGTCTTCTCATATTTTTAGCCATGCTCTTTGGATGGCAATGCCGGTAGGTCGGCCTACCACTTTGATCCAGACTGAATTATCTTTGCAACTATTGGATTTTGTACAGACATTCACGGTCCCCAGAGGATGAATTTTAAACAGATTGCCATGAAATTGGTATGGATATTCAGTGACATCAGTCAGGCTGTTCTCATACACTGTTCATAGCTAATCCTATAAAAAAGTAATGCATTTGTATATAATCCACGTAAACAATTTGTACGTAATCCACTTAATCATGAGCCTGGACAGGTGACGTAGTATAAAGACCGACAAAGTCAGCAAAGGACGGAGGTCGGGGTGGATGGACGGGTCTAAAAACACTGGAATTTTTACCAAGGAGACTGCTGTTGTTGTCCCGTGTGAAACCAGAAGTCAACATTGATGTATTTGTCACATAACTTCCATACTTACAGCACCCACTTCCATAGCTATTTTAACGCAAACCACGATCTTTTCCTCAATCTAACTAATTTGTTTTGTTGCCTAAACACCACATTTGTAGGAAAACAAAAAAAAAACAAAATGACTTCTCCAAAGATATCATACAAACTGTTGTATGAGGATAAGTTGCACTAACGTAGCTCAAAATGTCAATATAAACCTTTCAGTATATTGTAATTCGAGTGTTCTGAGAGAAAACTAGACTTCTGCACCTCCTCATGGCTCTGATTACAGGCTTTCAAAAATCTCCTATTCCTATTTATTCCTATTGGCTGTGCTCGGTCCCTTCCAAAAAAGTTAAAAGAAATGTTCCAGTCTGTTGGTTTATGGCCAATACTTCCTCAACTAATGACATCCCCACTAATCTCAGCTGTAATTTGTGTTTTGTGCGAATGAGTTAATGTTGGCATGTGCGCAGGCTAAGATATGGTGCTCAACTACAGAAAACATAACCTTCTAAATATCAGCATGTTAGCATTGTCATTGTGAGTATATTAACATGCTGATGACACTCATAGTGACCAAGATTTTATGAGACCCATCTCGCAGTTTGATATGTAATGAACTTGAATGATCCCACAGTAAACAGGGGCCTTTAAGAGGGAATTGAGACACGTTATATGTATAGTATACATGCATATGACCCTTATTACACTTCAACAAGTCAAACCGACAGAGACGGAGGTGAAATGTACAAATTTAATACCATAATTCTACACTTCAAAGCAAGATGGTAGGTTTCCCTCCGTGTCTTACTGGTGGGATTTGCTGTGATTTTCTATTCAGGTGGTGCATCTGTGAGGGTTTGTGTTCAAAGCCCTTCAGCTCTGATCTCCACCCTGAACCCAGAATAACACGGAACAGGACTTGCTGTCTTAAGTTGGCCCTCTTAAGGCACTTTGGCTCCTTGCCTATATCCTATTCTGACCTGGAAATGAAAAGCATGGAGTGAGGGCTCTGGAGAGATGACAGAGCTGTGTCCTCGTCTCCCTGACAGAGCTGATCTTTAATACCGCTTTGCTTCTCCTTAGCTGTCAATCTGCTCTCCCACCAACCGATAACTGGGTGTTCATGCCGTCTCCTAATTGTGTCTCTTAAGCTTAAGTTTGTCATAACATATTGGTGCATGGCATCGTGGCGGTTATGAGCATAGACAGCCTTGACTGCTCTGACAGCTTGGTGCTTTCCAAGTTTATGCCTCAGATGCCCTGTAGTGAAATTGAAGTTTTTTTTTTCTTGATCCTTGTCCATATTTCAGCAACATGTTTTGCAGAGGACAGGAGAGTAAGACCGCCTCCTTCATCATCCCGCAGTGCCACAGCGGTGTAGTAGTGGTTGCACAGCATAGCTGCATTTCTCTGTGGTCACCGTGTCCTTTGGACATTTTCACGCTAACATGGGCTTACTGTAATAACACATTAAGCTGAGAAGGAAATGGGTGTCATTAGCGTGCAAAGGACGAAGCTGGCAACACCTTGCTTATTAGATACAGGTAGGTAGGTAAATAGATATTTAAATAGACCATTTGAGAGCAAGGTGTGCCATATGGAAACTTAAACGGCATCAGTGGCTAATTTCTGCAGCTCATAAGCCCTTCAATTACTGTGGAAATATGTTAATATGGATAGTGCTTCTCTCAACCTGCCAGAAATTACAAACTAATTAAGTAGGGGAGACCAAACCTGTCCTTCTGAATTGACATTACATCTACCAGATTGCATGCAGATTACACTGCATCTACAGGATAATGACTTGCTGAAATATCGGAGAGTTGAGCATAATTTTCCAGTGTCGAAAGAGATAAAGACTGGCATGAAACCAACTGAAATAACAAGTTCATGCCATTTGAGCTGGGTGAATATTCCTCTCCTATTTCACTCCTCTAAGGTTAAATATACTTATCCTTTCTAACCAGTATGCAGCAGGGACGTGCACAGACATTTTGAGGGGCTGTTGCTCTAACATGAAAAAAGACCACCCAACCCGACTTTAGGTGTAATGAATGAATGGTGTAAAATATAGTCAATTAACTAACCACGAATCAACTTTAAATTTATAATGTGTTTTACATTTTAAAGATTAATGAAATAGAAAAAATGCACACTGTTAGCATGGTTTAACATAAAGCCTATGTCCAGTAAGTAAACTGGGTTAATTTAAAAATGGACCCCTTTTTTTGCATTTATGCCATCTGTCTGCATTTTATGTTTAAATGCTCAAGTGTTCCCACCTGAATAAATGCTTCAAAGAAAAAACAAATATTGTGCTTGTCTTGCTTTACAGTAAACACGTGACACCGAGGAGCTGGGTAAATTTAAGAATCCAGTTCAGTTAGTTTCAATTAGTTTCAATTAATCCCAGAGGGACAACTAGTTGCTGGCCATACAAGATAAAAAAGGTATGGATTTTGGATGATATGGCGATTTGATTTGGTCTAACTTTAGCAATTATGAGCTACTAGTGTATATGCAACCACAACAGTAAAAATAAAACTATTATTATAATTCTCTTTCCTCCAGAGCGGCAGATAAGCCAAAGCAATACATTCTCATCCCAACTCGTTACATACCGCTGCTTTGTCACGCCCCTTGGCATCACTTTAGGATTTGGCATCAAAGCCACTAAAGTTAGGTTTGGGAAAGAACTACATGGTTGGACTTAAAACTACTATGTTTGTAAAGTGAAAATGACACTGAACATTGTGAACATGAGACACAAATGAACAGCTGATTGTAACGTGAAAGTGAAACTTAACACATGGGAGACGAACAGCGGTCTTGTGGATGAAAGCCTTGTGTTGTTGGACCCATCCACCTCCCCTCCCGCCCTCCTGATATGTTTCTTTTTGCTCTTTAAACTACGTCAGCACACTCCCAGTACACTTTCTCAGAGTGTTTACTGTTGCCACGGATGGGTTTACATTGTAGTTAATGGAACACCTGGTGCGTTTCATACCGGCGCTAAAGGGTGCCTTGTACGTCCACGGCAAATCCTCGGTATTTGACGCCTTGGAGCATGAGTACGGGCTGGCCAAAGCGGGGCAAATGGGCTGTTGCTCGGGCAACTTTAGCCCAGCCTTGTGCACGTCCGTGGCATGCAGTAACCTAGGAATAAAGCCATTATAAGACATGTGTTGCATTCTTCACCCTGGAGGTTAAGCAAGTCCCTTTGCGCAGGGGTGCAGGTGTAGTAACTGGTTTAAGAGATTGGAAAAGTTTCAGCATCAGCAGCTTGACTTGCTGTGCTTACAGTGCAGAACAAGGACTAGACTACTGATAATAGTAGATTCACGACCTGTGACTCATTCGGTCTCTCGGGATTCAGCTTCTGACTGAACATCTGATAAAACTGTTGGGTTTCCGATTGCCTGTTCCTTTTGTCCTGATTATTAACGTCTCTTGTGTGCAGCTGTCTCGTTCTTGAGGTGAGGCGGTGGTTTCGATGTCCTTAGACTCTTTCTGTGTAGACGTTCCTCTCCTCTTTTTCTTCCCACAATCCAAGTAACCGCAAACATGCATCTGATAATTATCATTAGGAGTAATTATCTAGGTTAGTTCCATTATAAAATTCTTTAGTGTGTTAAAATGCTTTGTGTCACAAGTAATGACAAAAAATAATCAAAAAAAGGGAAACATATAAACACATTAAAATGTGTGAAACAGCTCAGGCATCTATGGTTCTGCTCTTCTGCTGGACAGGATCATCCAGTAAGCTCGCTAATGCATGAATGTCATGTGATGAACCTCAAGGGTCCGTCCTTAAACTAATATTATTCTCAATCCGTGCACTGCCCTGGAGGCATATCATACAGTAGACATGATATTGGTTTCCGTCGCTGCAAGGATGACACTCCCCATTGACCCTAATAGCACAAATCATTGTGACACTCTCCACAGATTTCTTTAGAGCCTCAGACACTGACAAATTCAATAATTCACTTAAGATTTCACACAGAGGGACCAAAAAAACTGACTGCAAGTGGTTTAGATACCTAAACTAGAAGTAAACAAAATAAAAATAGATATTGGCTAGGGCTGTCAATCGAATATTATAATATAAAAAAATATTTAATTGCGATTAATTGCATGATTGCCCAAGATTAATTGTGATTAATCGCAAATCACACATTTTTTATCTGTTCAAAATGTTCATTAAAGGGAGCTTTGTCAGGTATTTAATACTCTTATCAACATTGGAGTCGACAAATATGCAAATGTATGTATATATTTATTATGGGAAATCAATTAACAACACAAAACAATGACAAATATAGTCCAGAAACCCTCACAGGTACTGCATTCAGCATAAAACATATGCTCAAATCATAACATGGTAAACTGCAGCCCAACAGGCAACAACAGCTGTCAGTGTGTCAGTGTGCTGACTTGACTATGACTTGCCCCAAACTGCATGTGATTAATATAAAGTGGGCATGTCTGTAAAGGGGAGACTCGTGGGTACCCATAGAACCCATTTTCATTCACATATCTTGAGGTCAGAGGTCAAGAGACCCCTTTGAAAATGCCCATGTCAATTTTTCCTTGCCAAAATTTAGTGCAAGTTTGTAGCATTATTTAACCTTCTTTGCGAAAAATCTAGTATGACATGGTTGGTACCAATGGATTCCTTAGGTTTTCTAGTTTCATATGATTCCAGTATCTTCACTCTCGCTTTAAAGCTGAGCCTGTTACAACTTCTGCGTTAAAGAAATTAGTGGCATTAAACAAATTTGCATTAACACATCATTATAGTAACTTTGACAGCCCTAATATTGGTCTTACTTTCCTACACCTACATGGATTGGGTTAAATGGATCTCAAAAGTTACTCGACAGTGTTTCATTATCATATTTGGTGCAGACATTCATAGTCCCAAAAATATTATCTGTCATTTTGGTGACCCATTGACCTTTCAAGTAATTGCCTCTTGCTAACACTTGACATGTTATTACAGACTCTACAGGCCATGGCATTTGTTGTGGATATTCATGGTTCCCTGACCTTTTCTCTAGAGCTGTCAGGCTAAAATATTCACAAAATATATAAAAACCTAAAAGGTGGATGGCCCTAAAATTCACTGAGCTCTTTCACTCTTTCAAAAGATGAACTCTTTCCAATTTGGAGACTACATGAGCTTTCCTCTGGCACCATCCTCAGGTCAAAGAAACAAAACTTGATGAGCACATTCATGCTCCCAGTGGAAATAAACCTATTTGATTTTTATGATGCTACGGCCTTTCCTCTAGCTCTACCCTCTGAGCAAAATTTACATTTTCAGCTGCTTGAGGTCATAACAATGAACAGTAATGGCAGTAACTTTGTTGAGTTGTCTTTGTGCCCTGTTGTTTTTTATTGCAACAGTATTTTAACTACTGTGCTCTATTATCTGAGAAAGAAGACATCCACTGTGGAGTGTGGTCATGTTTATTAAACCTGTATTTGACAAAACTACGTGCTGCAGCCTCATTGTTTTGTCTCCACAGTACACAAAGCCAGCAAAAAGTGTCAAACATTTCAGGCGATAAATCACAAGAAAAATGTTGCATCCAGTGAAGTAAGCTGTGACTACCTTCAACCATCTACCTGTCAATCATGTTTCTATTTTTGTATTCAATCTGTGTATTTCTAAACTCAATTTAATATCACAGTCTGTTTCTTAGCCTCCTTTTTCACAGAGGAATCACATTTCCTGAGCCAAACCGTAATTCAAAAAGACTATGCTATGACTCATGTAGCTGCTGTAACAGTCCAAACACAGAGGGAAGACTGTGAAGCATTAAGCAGGTGTCCACGGCTTCTGGTCAAGTGACATCGAACTCACGATCCACTTGCAGATTTTGTGAGAAAAACAGCTCAGTGTCAGTCACCGGACAAAGAGTCAAGGGTAGTGACTTTACTGGACTATCCATCTGAATACCATCCTCCACTGTAGGCCGCTAAGCTCTGACACAGAGGTACACCTACTCCGAGGTGATGAACACAGCAGGTCAGAAAAGGTGGAATTGGTTTGAGTGGGCTATTGGTTTGAAAATTTTAAGACCATACACAGAAAATCCAACTATTTCTGCACTTTTCTCATATTCTATCACAAATAAGGCATGAGCGGGGCCAAACACAGCCTCGTGTTTTCCTGGCCAAAGCAGGTGGTGCATATTTTATAAAGCAGCATCCACAACTGCTCAGCCAGGTCTTGCAAACTCTTTGGTCTGGACTATCTTCATGTTCTGTTATTCAAAAATGGTAAAAGGGATCTCTGATTAAACCTACATTCATTTAGGCATATTTCTAACCACTAGGGATGTGACGGTGAGGACATTTTTCCATCGGTTAATAAACTCATGACAACACCGGTGTTACCGATTACACCGGACATTTTACAAGAAAAGATGATCCGTCCTACTCTGCCTCTGATTGGCTAGTGCTCGCTGCCTTCGTTGGTTGGATTGGTTAGGTTTAGGCAGTAGGAGTGAGATTGGTTAGGGTTAGGCATGAGGAGTGAGATTGGTTAGGGTTAGGCATGAGGAGTGAGATTGGTTAGGGTTAGGGTAAGAATATCAGAATATCAAGCCAATCAGAGGCAGAGTAGGGTGGGTCATGCCGTCGCTATTGTAGGATTTGTAATATAGCGAGCAAGTTGTGTAAAGGTGGGTTTTTAGTGCTTTTTTGTTGAAAACAGCTGCGACCAAAAATTATGCTAAACAGTAAAGTTGAGGGCTGTAAAACCAAAACAACAGCTGCAAGTCGAAACGTTCCGTAAACTGATGGGAACTGCAGAGTCAGCTGGTAACTCTCTGTAAGCTTGTCACTTTGAGAAACCCCTCTCACATTCAAGCCCGTCTACTACAAAATTGCGTTCCCATACTATTAAACTGCATTCTCAAAGGAAAATTATTTTCTCCCAGATTACAGTTTCAGTTTTAAACAGTTTCAAAAACGTGGTTAATGTTTGTAAACAAAACAAAAAATGCAACATCACTACTTAGTTAGGTTTAGGTAACAAAACTACTGGGTTAGGTTTGGTAAAAAAAAACATCATGTTTGGCTTAAAATGACTACAAAAGTGAACATTGACGGTCTGTTCAGCGGGAAAGATCAGTGTTTGTTTGACTCATCCTCCACCGCTCCCACCAGCATGCTAAGATGCTCACAATGCTAAGCAGGTAAACTATATTCACCATAGTTTAACATGTTAGCACTAAATACAAAGCACAGCTGAGGCTGATGGGAATGTCATTAGTTTTGCAGGTTTTTGGTCATAAACCAAAGTATTGGACAAATATTTTTACCTGATGTTGACGCTAAATGAAAGATGAGGGGATCAAAATATTACAAATCATCCTCACAAGGTAGAGACAAGTGAACTTCTGGTTAAGTGCTGTTAAAGAAATATACTGCGTCACTTTCAGTGAGCCAGCTGAGTTTTGATCACATTGTATTGGCATTCATAACCAGGTACTGATGAGTCAATCAACATTTTTCACTAGCAAAGTATTGAAAACATCTCCGACCACAATGTTTTTGTATTTTACAACCACTAGGATGTATTAACAATATATTGATTAAAAACATTAAATAGCTTAAAGTTAAAATTGCTTATAATACATCCTGATTAGTTTTTTTATTATTATTTCCTGTAGCTGCATCACTCAGACCTTTATACAGTGGTGTTAATGACATGTTAAAGTCAAATAGGTTTTTCCAGATGACTGCAGCTACTGCTAATTTTCACACTATTTCTTACCCAGCTACTTGTTTCCCCAAATTAATTAGCTTTATTGAGGTAAATGTCCCAGCCTCAGACACTGTGTGGTGTCTGGTAGGGAGCAATGGGTGAATGGGGAAATGGTTTGGAAGGAAAAAAGCTGGCAGATAAAAACCGAACAATAGAATCCCTGAATGCAATTAAGCAAAAAAATTAAAAGTCTCTGCAGTGAAAAAGAAATGTCCTGCCTCAGTAGATCCTCTCGTTCATGCAGGGAAATGTACTGATAAAGTAAAGCCTTTCATTCCTCTGTGCTGGGAGCTCCTGGTGTCCAAAAATTGAGGAGAATTTCAGACTTCATTTTCATGGTGCAGCTGTGAACTCAGTGTGCATGATATTAAGAACACCTCATTCGCTCCGTGGTGCTATACTTTCCTCTCAAAATGAAAAAAATGGATGTTCCACATGGATGCTGGCAAATACTGACCCTTGTGCCTTTCATGTTTCTGCTAAATTTGCTCATGGTGGGTCTCCACCTCCATCTGATACTCAGTTTGATTGCAAGCAAAGCCTCTGATGTGAATTTAAATCACTTGCATGTTTGTTGAACCATTCCTGGAAAATGTAATCCTTGAGGAATGAGGATTTATCAGATTTAAGCATGAAACAGCTGTCACATTGGAATGTGGCTAATTAGTGATGATGTTAAGATATGATGTTACATTTAGATGTTTCTCCATTATAATCAGGCAGCCCAGCGCAGCGTGTGCAAAGAAAACACAGTATTATCAGCAGTCTGTCAGTGAAGTGCATCATGATAAATTGCCTTTCATACAAATTGCCTAGAGAAAATAAGATATCTCACAGTTGCATCTGTTTCTGTAGACAGAAATGCTAAAAGGAAACTACCATTATCTGCCACGCTAAAGGGGGGAATAGGAAATGGTAGGTCATCAAAAAGTAAAAGAAACATTTCATTATATCTCTCTCACACCCACATCACTGGGTTGATTTAATATATCACGTCTAAGGCCCTGTCTACATGTATACAGATATTTTTGAAAACAGATATTTTCTCCGCCCACAAGAGAGCCACAAGAGAGATCACAAGTTAAGTATCAAGGGATTTTGTTACCAACCTTCTCACTTTCCTCCGGCTTCATTACAGTCAGTTCAATAACAGTTTTTGTTGGTGGGGGGCTGGGACTCCTGATCGAACTGCATGACTGTCATCGCTCAGCTTTCATCAACGGTCTGTTTACATGCATAAATGAGGAAAAGGGAGGTCATTCAGGTTTATGTCCATGACCCTTCTGAGTGCTTCAAACGTCGCCTTCAATCGCCCAAAAGCACATTCAATTACCATTCGGCCTCGACAAGTTTAATGTGTTCCCTGCTTTGGCCTCCTGTGACTGGGACATGTTTCAAATCTAAAGTAGTAATCAGTCCGAGCAGCGCAAACAAAACCATCATTACACAAAGCAACGATGGGCATGCATGAAATGAGGAGAGGATGTCATCGTTTCCCAAATTCTCCGTTTACTTGTCCACACAGATACAAAAATGACCCAAAACTCTGTTTGCGTGTGGACGAGAGGCCAAAACGTAGAGGAAAATATCAGGTTTTTTTAAATATATGCATACATGTAAACAGGGCCTAAGTGTCTACAGCCATGCTGGCAGCTCTGTGAGGCTGTAATAAGGCACAGTGGTACTTAAATGCTTACATGTCAGCATGTTAACATGCTCACAATGACAGGGCTAATATGATGATGCTCAGCAGGTATACTATATTCACCGGAGTTTAACATATTAGCACTAAACACAAAGCACAGCTGAGGCTCATGGAAATGTCATTAGTTTTGCCACAAATCTGATGTTGGCGCTAAATGAAAGGTCAGGGAATCAAACTATTATAAATTGTCCTCCCCAGGTAGAGACGATTGAACTTCTGGTTATGTGCTGTTAAAGGAATATACTGCATGACTTTCTGTGAGCCAGCTGAATTTTGACCAGATTGTATTTGCATTATTAATATTCCTTACTTAAACCTGTTGCAAAAGCACAGAATAGCAGAAGAAAACAGTCCCTGTTTTGAATCACATCTCATTTTACTCCATTATATACTGTATTAAACTGCATTGCACTGCACTGCAACACCGTCAACATTCACATCAAGGACTGCAAAACCTCCCAGGTGAACTGACAAACAGGAAACAAAAACAAACCTGGGGTTTAAAAGAAAAACAGGATATCGGAGGGGTTTTGGAGCGTTGTTTGTGCAGGATTGCTGCGTACTGTAAGTACTCTGTGTCTGGTTGCTTCAGCTTATGTTTATACTGCAGGTCAGAGTGAAGCAAATATTATGCATGTTATATAACAAGTGCTCATTTTTTAAGTGATATTGGATGAACCAGAGCACAGTTTCCTGAGACTGAATGGAAACCTGTGTATTTTTTTATCATTATTATTATTATTTATTTATATGTCGTAGCTGATGTAAACAAGAACAGATCAAAACAACACTACCTGCACTGTAGCAAAATGACTACATGGTGTTGTGTGGGCTGCAGGGTACAAATTAAGTGTTTGGTGGGGAAATAGCTTGGGATTATTTGCTTTCCAAATATAGAGCAAGCAAAAAAATAAACTAAAGCATGGCCTGAGGGAAAAAAATACTGTAAATAAGATGAGGACTCACACAGCAATCAAGTTCTGCTGCTGAACTTACAGACCGCAGTAAACTTGCCAACAGTGTTGATTAATAACAAAAGACATAAATAATTAAAAGTCAGCGTTCAGCCCTTTTTACAAGACATTAACTGTGTGGGTTATTAAGTTTTGATGTGATATTTTATTTCTCAAGACCCGAGAAAGTGGGATGTTTATAAGTATTTACTGAAAAACATCAAGAAAAAGTTGAGGCACAACTTTCAAACTTTCAAAGCCAAGATGAGAAAATCACAACGAGGGGCCGGTGTTGTGAGGCTTTCATCTTCGGTTGTCACTGTTGCACATCATCATTAATTCATCTTACTTTCTCTCTCAATTAGCAGATGACACATTTCAAGCAGAGAAGCAGATGTACAAGCTGATTGATGTGATTTGTAGAACAGAAACATGCCATGCGTGGAACATTATATCGTACAGTTTTGCATAGTTAGTCAGTCGGTGTGAGACAGATGTTGTCAGGAAGCCGAGGATGACATGACTTCTAAATGATCTCTCCTTGCTTCCCTTCCTGTTTGTGATTTAGAAACAACATTGGCATCATTTGCAAAGTTTGATTCCGTCTGAGCATGAAAACACCTTTAATCTTGGTGCAGTCCTCTCAACGAACAATACGCAACCTTATTTGCTTTAATAACCTTCCCCCACGCAATACTCGGCAGTTTGATTGACATGCTTCTGCTAAACAAGATGCAGGCTGTGTATCATGTGCCCATAACTCTGCATTGTTAGCCTTGAAGCATAATCAGGCGTGCATACTGGGATAAACACAATATCACTCACTGTTGACTTTATTGTTTTGTTTTCTGGTACATGTTTTTTGCAGCAACAGCGGCTGCAGTGCATCGTGCAATATTTATATAAAGTTATTAGTAGTCCTGACAGCTTTCAGTCTGTGACTTTGTTTTCTTTTTATTTAGTCTAGACAAAGTGCTCGGTATTGACCCTGCTGTGTTAGAAGCAAAGTCTGCAATGCAAGCATGCACATACATACAGAGATCTGTTTTGTAAATCCTTCCCATACGCTATTACTTGTATTGTCCATGAGCAAGGATCATACCGTTAATTCAGGACCACTCTGTGAAAGGCTACAGTTTGGTAATGTCAGCCGCAGTTTGGTAGCCGTCCACGGTGTGAGTCAACGTTTCATCATTCAACAGTGCGTATGAAATCTTTCGAAAAGTTATTCCTCATTTTTTCTGCGTTTTCCTACAAATGTCTAGCAACACGTGGCGCATGTGGCTACAGAGTGGTGCAGGTGCTGATAAATGGGTACTGCAGATAGACAGAGGAAAAACGGTTCATGAGTGCTGATAGATACTGTAAATCTGTATGTCGTCTGTGTGTTTTTGCATACATCACAGCTCCATACATACAACATAGTTTAACATTTTATAAAGCTAAACATGCTGTGTGTACTACTGTATATTTACACCATATTATCCCAAAAACATGCATCATTCTGTGACATTTAACATTTTTTCACACATTGATGATGCCATTATCATCTCCTGCTATTATCACTCCAAAAAACAAAAGGAGGGTTGAACAAGGGTCATATAACCCTTGTCCAACCCTGGTCATTGGTGTAAAAGGGGGTATTACTGGGCTGTTGCTACAGACCACCTAGCTCCAATACACCTCTTGAGGATATATGCACAATGCTACAGACAGTCAATGATACTGACAGAGAAATATATTTTGTCGGAGACCTTAAACTGGTTCTACTGGTTATACAATTACACTGAATGTGATGTAGCTATTGTATCTAATTTATCCAGTGGAAATGTCCTCTTCAACCTGCACACTGTAGATCCAATTCTGTGGAGATATGTTCAAAAGTTGTATCTGCACCAGTAGACTTCAGTGATTACACAACCCAGTGTCACACCAAAGCTTGTAATAGAGCCGCCTGTCCACCAGAGGATAGCGTGTCAGTGTCACGTTTTGTCCCGCCAAAGCTTGAATATTACATATAGTATGAAGGTGCAGTATGAGCAGGGGGCAACAAAACCACTTAGTTACGTTTAGGAAAACTGCCATGTTTGGCCTTGAAATAAGTACTTAAACTAAGTACAATACGTACAAAAACAATGCAACATTAGAATGGAAAACACGTAACAAAAGTAACTAAAAAACACATGACAAACATCATGAAAAAACACGTCTTTAACGTAGCATACAAAAAAAATACCGTTCTTGAACACCTGTCTCCTGGTTGAAAGACCTGTGTTTGTTGGACCCATCCACCCCTCCTCCCGCCTGCCATATAACGACAACAGCGTTCTTATGACACGCTTGCACTTATTACCTTATCGTGTCATTCACACGCATTTCCGTGCAACCGGGCTGGATAAACAAGATACCCACTGTATCTATGTAATGTGGTTAAATTAACTCATACAGAGACTGCTTTACAATTATTTATGCAACTGTTTTAATCAACTTGTCGACAAACATGCTCCTATCAGATAACTGCCTTAACTGTCAGAACCTCTAAAGCCCCTTGGCTTGATTTTAAGTTGAGAAGCTGTATGACAGAGAGGGACCAACTGAAAAAAGCTGCTTTCACATCAGGGGACCTGATGAGAGATGAGAGAGAAAAGGGAGAGTGGCCACGGAAAACAGGAACTAACAGGCATGCAGCAGGTCAGGAAGGCCTTCAGACAGTAGACACATGACAGGACACACAACGTCAGCTAAATTAATTCCATTTACATTGATTTGCTTGACAGGAAATGTCTGCTCCACTCACTGACAGAAGCATCAGTAACGTGACAGTAACCAGGACCAGGTAATAAATCCCAGATCACGGTCACATCTATGAATTTGTTGTCGCTATTATCGACTTGAAGACTTGCAAACTCACTGAATACATTTCAAGCTAGTGTACTTCTGCAATGAAGGATTAAAAACCTTTCTCTCTCTATTGCTCTTGTGTTGTGACAACAAGGAATGGAAGAAAGTTTGAGAATTTGTGCTTCTTGCATCACTGACTTGACTAAGCCCATTATATGAAGGGTAGCCAGCCGGCACTGGAGTCATTACCAGTGTAGGCGGGCGACAAGTGTTCCCCTCTGTGCACTTGTTTCTTTATCAAAGACAATTTCAAACTTTAATTTGGTTCCACTGACAAATTGGTTTAGCAATCAGTTAGAAAAATAAAGAACTGTATATTAGAGGACATGCAGTAAATGGATTCAGGTGACTAGCATGTGTGAAATTACAAATTTTAATATTTGAAAATGGCATAAAAAGCCACCCTCCAATACCATTAAACGTGAGAGCCATGCATAAGCAACGTCAGTAGCCAGATGCAAGTATTTAACATGTATCCCGCAGGGTTTTCCCCCTCTCATCTGTGCATACAGGTGCCAGTTATTAGTTTGTTCAGTTGCCTGAGTGCCGATAACAATGTATGCCTTTTCCAATAACCTTTACGTTTTGAAAACCACATCCTGAACTCAGTCATTCAGCACAAAGCTTGAAGGACATCCTTTGTTGAGGTGCGGAGCTTTAATACCCGACACTTAGAGGATTAAAGAGGGTGCGTGGGTGGGGGGTGCAGTCAGGTAAGTGAGACTGCCAGGTTCAGAGAGGTCCACACCTGAACAAAACACTGGTCGGTCAGACACAGGGTACTGGGCGGTAACGTACTGCACCAACAGCCCTGGAGGAGTATCAGGAGAGGCCATGCAACAGAGTATGGGCTTGTAACTAGGAGAATACATTATCATACAGTGCATACATCGTGTTTTTTGCCAGATAATTAACCTGTTTACAAAATTAAAACCTACTATTACCCAGATATTCTTTTTATTATCATAATATAACCCCATTATAACTGTTATTGCAAATTATTTCACAATCGTTTCCTTATTATTATAGATTACAATTGTTTTCTAACAGGTGAAGCATATTGTGGTTTTATAAATGTCAGAAATGAAGGCCATGTAATGAGCCCAGTATATGGGCTCGCAATTGTGAGGATACACAGCGTAAATTGTGTATATATACAGTAAATAGCATCCATAGCAGCTTTTCTTGAAAAGATTGAAAGCTTAAATGTCTCTATCATTAGCTGTAACATGATTGTTGCGGAGTACTATATTGAAATTATTCCTTTATTTTTAATGTATGTGTGTGGTATAGGTGGGGGATGTATTGATCTTCTAACTAAAATGGAAAGAGTCTCTGTCTCTATGTCTGTCCTGCGATTTTCTCGACAACCATTGATCCGATCGACTTCACACTTGGCGGGCGTGTTGCTGAGGACCAAAGGAAGTGCAGTGTCGAGTGTGACATAATTATTGGTCGTCTGTTATGTACACACTGTGTGGTGTATTGAGAAGGGACCCCTATAGATGCAGGAATGAGTCCTAAAACCAGGAAATGAGTTCAGCATTTTAGCACTTCCGGTTCCCTCGTCTGGAATTAATGGGTTTTTTTAAATGGGTTTTTAGTTAGATGCCTGAAATAAGGTCTGTGGTTAACACAAGTTTAAGAGATTTTAACATTTTGTTCAATGACATAAAATATGTCAGTAAATATCCCACTTGTGAATTTTGAAGCTTTTACTTGTCTTCAAAAAGGCGGTTGCTAACAAGTAGCTAAATGAGACTACTAAATGTTATCACATTGACTCCTTCGCCGTTACAGCCTCGATGTGTATACTCACACTCATGTGACCGTGGTGTGGTTTGTTTATAGTCTAACATTTGCTTTTTACTTCTGCTGATTGCATTCACACTTCAAAAATCATTGTGCTCATTAGTGGAGATTATCTTCCTGAACAAAACATGTAAGGATCATAAATGTGTGTTTGCCACAGAGCTTATTTTCTGTAATAATCCAAAACCCAATGAAAAAATCCCATTGGGTTTTTGTCGAGGGAACCAGTGCAATGCTAACTTCCTGTTTGGCCTACAAGAATATGTCATCCCTGGAGGTCTCTATTAACTGCTATACCGCCAAACTGGGTACAGCTCGCTCTCCATCACTCCCTACAATATTGACTGTTACACCGCCGAACGGCATGCTGGATACAGTTCGCTTCAATATTAAAGTCGCTCGCTAGTACATTCAAGAACAGATAAAAAAAGAGAGACTGGAGAGCCACTGGACAAATGTTTAGTAATTGCTCAACAACCGTTCATCCGATCGACTTCAGACTTGGCAGGTGTGTTGCTGAGGACCAAAGGAAGTGCAGTGTTGAGTAGAAAGTAGTTTGAATGAACGGTTTTCAAGAAAGCTGCTGGAGGCCGAGCAATCAGCCCGTTCTGAACAGGTACTTTTTGAACGGGCACGGCATTAGCTTTTATAATAAAGTGAAAAATCAAAGCAAATCACTTAAGGGTTAGTTTTTATCACTCGCTCTAGTTTATTTTGTAGGCTATATTAGGCGACATTGTAAATCAATGTACAATCACCTCTCAGCAAATTATGTTGCTGAAAGTAGCTGAAAATCCTTCTGCTTATCAGGCTGCCGTGTCCTCCCATCCACAACAACATAATGGTGTTTCGTATCAGCACTTATACATGAACATAATAGATTGTCTACTGTCCTCTACATCTGTTGCCAGTCGGAGAGTGACAAGTTGATTTATGGGACTTGGAGGAACAGTAGTGAATTAATTAGGTTGATAAGATGCACTCCTCAAGGTCACTGTCCAGTGATTCCCATGCATCTGCTCAGCGACTGTAAATCTGATTAATAAACGCAGGATGAGAACCAACAATCAACAAATGACCATCCTAAGGCCAATGTCATTATGTGTCAGTCTCACATGTGTTTTAGATCTATTTATAGTCTTTAAAATCGACTGTCAGCTTACTGGGGGCTTAAAAAGTCAGGAGAGGAATTTCCGAATATGATTAGAAACATAATTAAACATACACTAATGAGGCAAAACTAGAGGAGATGACTGTGAATATAAAGGCCTAAACTGAAAGATTGTAGAGGCAGATTAAGTTATAGGTTTATAATCATCATGCTGTTTTAATCACAACTGGTACACAAACTGTTTGCATCTCATCCTGTTTTCTATTTGGTAAACACGGCTGAATGTTTGGGGCCTTGAAGTAGCTGTAACGCACACATCTTTTTATGTTTGGTTTACAAAAAGCAAATAACCAGGTTTGCATGTTTGTCGTGTTCAGGCTGCAGCATATGCTAATCTTAGAGCCATGGATGTCTGCCTACAATGTAGATGTCATGTTTTTAAATGAAAAGTGAAAGAAAAAAATTGTTTATATTAATAATCTGATTACTATCTGCTCATGCATGACCCACTTATTTGACTTTGACATGTTTGCTGATGGAAAATGAGAAACTGATTTTTAGAATAGAGTAGAACTATGAACTGTGAGCTAGCCAGTGGGGCACGCACACATGCACAAACATGTACTAAAAGGCACCGCAGGGCTGACCAGGCAATGTGAACAAAGCACGGAGAAGCTCTGATTACAACACACACAGAGGGAAAGCAACTTCATTCTCTGCTCAGGCAGACAATACTCCTTTATATCTTTACTGTCAGCTGAGCTGTCAATCGATTCAAATATTTAATCGCAAATAATCGCATCATTGTCCATAGTTAATCACGATAAATCGCACATTTTTTATCTGTTCAAAGTATTACTTAAAGGGAGATTTGTCAAGTATTTAATACTCTTATCAACATGGGGTGGGCAAATAATGTATTTTAGGGCTGTTAAAGTTAACACGATAATAACACGTTAACACAAATTTGTTTTAACGCCACTAATTTATGTAACACATTAACGCAGCTTGGGTTTTTAGGTTGTAGCGGGCTCAGTTTTAAAGCTAGATTGAAGATACTGGCATCATATGAAACTACAAAACCTAAGGAATCCATTGGCACCATGTCATACTAGCTTTTCGAGAAGGAGGTTAAATAACGCTCCAAACTTGCGCTAAATTTTGGTGAGGAAAAACTGTCATGGCCATTTTCAAAGGAGTCCCTTGACCTCTGACCTCAAGATATGTGAATGAAAATGGGTTCTATGGGTACCCACGAGTCTCCCCTTTACAGACATGCCCACTTTATGATAACCACATGCAGTTTTGGGGCAAGTCATAGTCAAGTCAGCACACTGACACACTGACAGCTGTTGTTGCTTGTTGGGCTGCAGTTTGCCATGTTATGATTTGAGCATATTTGTTATGCTAAATGCAGTACCTGTGAGGGTTTCTGGACAATATGTGTTATTGTGTTTTGTTGTTAATTGATTTCCAATAATAAATATATACATACATTTGCATAATGCAATTATATTTGTCCACTCCCATGTTGAGTATTAAATCCCTGACAAATCTCCCTTTACGGTACATTTTGAACAGATAAAAAATGTGTGATTCATTTGCGATTGATTGCGATTAATTATGGATATTAATGCTTTGGATATCAAATTTAGCACCTTTAAGAGTATAGAAAGTTTAGTCTCTAAGAACTGAGCAGCCATGTGCCGGTGGGATGAATGATTTCTTATATATGTTCTTAGTTGTTTGAGGTATCCTGTAGTGCAGTGCTTCCCAAACCTTTCCTACAGGGTCCCCCTTTTGCAGATTAAAATATTTCCAAGCCTCCCCGTAGTGAGTTGTGAAGGCTCCTCCATGATACACAAAACTGTCCTTCTCACCCTATGTTCCCAGAAGTTGTCCTCCAAATTGGTAGTACTTTTGCTACTTTGAGCACCAGGGGACCAGATTTAATTTAGTCCCAAAATGAATCCGTCACCTGGACTCATCTATTTCTTTCACTTTAACAGCGGCACCAGGAATACCATTGATTGGTCACAGGAAACTAAAACTTCCACTTTGCTCAGTAAAATGCCCCCGACTCGTTCCTGCAGAGGCCATTAGCTCTCTGATCAGAAGGAGTAAAGACGGACAGGCTGTTAAATAGAGCCGGCGGTGGGTTGCAGGTTTCATTGATGATACTACTGAACGTGCTCATGCTGTGTAAAACACCCGTAGTGACCCAGCGGGAAGCGCAGGGGGGAGAAACTATTTAGCCAGCTCAGCGTGTATAGCAAGCAGGCACCATTACATCCCATTTGCAAACATAGGCATTCGGATTTGATGCTGTTGTTTGAGGGAGCCAATTTAATTTTACAGCTCAGTATGCCTCAAGGACGGTATCAGTTAGTTTGTCGAACATGAATGCCTTTGTGGTGCTCCTGCATCTTTGTTTCTGTAATGTAATGTAGTTTTCTTTTGTCCTTTATTTGATTTTTTTCAAGTCATAACAAGCCAGTGATATCTCCAGCAATTGCTCCAAGGATCTTAAAGAAACGGTTTATAATGGCAATCTGATATTGCAGCACGTGAGCATGTGAATAATTTCAACACTTGTGTCTTTTCATACAGTCCTTCATACAGAAAAGACAAATCTTCTATTCACTGGTGGCATTCGTGAGCTGAAACTTTAATAATACCTGTGATGAAATTCTCAGTCAGGAATTGGATTTAGATTAGAAAGATAGATTTATAGATTGGTCTATAGAACACCTCCTAGATTGAAATATTGTATCTGAGGCAATTTGTGGTGCAGCTCAGGTACGTGCTGTAAGAACGAAATACATTAGTTACTGAAAGCTCAACACGGCAAGCAATATGTGTTAAAACGTGAAAGGGCCCTCTTCCTATGTGTCATGTTTTTGTATAGCTATCACAGCTCCAGTTATATTGCATGGAAATTACGTTTATAGACTACTGATTAAAAACAGAGAACACATTCTGAGAGAAAGGCTCCTGATTTCTGTTTTTTATCTGTTCAGAGCAAATCTGCAAAGTCACAAAATGTTCTCCCTGAACGTATCTGCAAAACAGTCACTGACAAATTTATCTGATATGCACTCTTGAAATATGATTTTATGTTTGGGCACTCACAGCACTTTGGTTAAGGTTAGGGAAAGATCGTTGTCTCATTGAAAAAGACTTGAAGGAGGCAGCCCGGTCTCACAGGAAAGCGTACAAATAGCACATTACACATACAGCACATTCCCAGTGTTTTTTTGCGTGTCACTTTTACGCCACACAACAAAACCACAGTAATGCCTGCAGTTAGGTTGAGGCAACAAAACCTATTAGGCAGGTTTAGAAAAAATATCCTGGTTGGGCTTAAAATAAGTACATAAACAAAGTAAAATATGTACAGAAACAACGTAACATAAGTACGAAAAACACATCACAAATGTCACTTAAAAAATGTGACAAACGTAACTTGCAAAAAAACAAAATATCGCCATAAGCAGTCTTCACTTTTTATTCTACGTCACTAGCTCTGAGCGTAGCATATTCACGCAGATGTGTTTACATTGCAGTCAGTACAGACTACATGGCGTACATAGGACAAGGCAAAAGCAAGAAAGGTGTTCTTAATTCCTGTCTACATGTGTACAGATATTTTCATAAACGGATATTTTCCCCTACATTTTGGCCTCTCATCCACATGCAAACAGAGTTTCGGGTCACAAAAACGGATATTTTTGAAAACGCCTTCTAAAGTGCAGATTCTTAAAAAACCCTGGTTACTTTGTACCTGTGTGGACATGTAAAACAGAGCATTTGGGAAACGATGACGTCCTCTCCTCATTTTGTGCATGCTCATTGTTGCTTTGTGTAATGAGCACGCGCCAGAAACAATAACAAAGATGGAAGACTACCAGCTTTTTTTACGTTTTGTTAGAGCTGCTCGGACTAATTACTGCTTTACATTTGAACCATGTTCCAGTCACAGGAGGCCAAAGCAGGGAACACATTAAACCTGTGGATGCCGATGGTGATTGATTGTGCTTTTGGGCGATTGAAGACGAGGTCTGGAGCACTCAGAAGGGGTACGGACATAAACTTGAATGACCTCTCTTTCCTCATTTATGCATGTAAACAGATCGTTGATGACAGCAGGAATCCCAGCCCCCCACCAACAATAACTGTTATCGAACCGATCGTAATGAAGCCGAAGGACAGCGAGAAGGTTAGTAACAAAATTCCTTGACACTTAACTTGTGATATCACTTGTGGTGACATGTAATATTATGACGAGCGTTTGGAGACAATTCTGCGTTAGAGTGTGGACGGAGATATTCTGTAAAACGAGGTCCTGTGAACAGATTTTATTTTTTTCAAACGAAGGGGAAAATATCAGTTTTTTTAAATATCTGTATACGTGTAGACAGGGCCTCATTTAACACTAAACTCCTTACATATTAAGGTGTCATTCATACTCCTTTTCGTGCGAATGGGCTGAAGGAGGAGACACAATGTGTTTACTTTATAAATGTTTGACAAAAACCACAATCTTTCTGTAACCTTAAACAACTGGTTTTGTTGCCTAAACCTAACCACACTCAGGACATGAACCCCGGTCTCTACAGTCAAAGTCCTGTAGTTTTTACGCCTACCTCCCAGTGCCTCCAGCGCGGTGTATAGATGTAATGCTTCATTCACTCAAAAAACATTGCCTCTGCCATTACTTTTTCCAGCACAACTTAATTAGGAAAACAAATTAACAGTAAATAGCCTACACATCATTGCTGTGTACTCCCCAAGAAGAATTAGTTTAGTGACCACTGACAGATTTTCAGAGTTTCTACTTTACAGAACTGCAAACATTAAGAGCAGATAACACCCTGGTAATAGAGCAGCAGTTTACAGCAGGAGATGTGTGTGTTTTTATTCTTCTTTGGTGCTTTGTGGCTGAAATAAAAAAAGAAGGCTGTTTTGACACTGCTGATGTTGTACCTGCAACACATAAAGCTGTGAGTCATGGGAGCTCACAGGTTCAGACAGTGACTTTAGAAGTCCCTGGGAATGCAGGTTACTGAAGCTTGCAGCAGCACTTTTGTCTTCAGACTGAGAGAAAGGGAATTTAGTTTGCAGAAAAACTCTTAAACATGTTTATTTCCCCTTGGTGTTGTCTTTCTCACCAATAAAATTGGGTTACTTCAATTTCCTGCCACGGTTGATGTCACATCATTTCATAATTATCAGTAAGGGAAAACAGTGACTCTGAATGAGGACATCTACAATAACACACCTGACCTCATTACAGGAGATTCACATTAAAGTTACAGGTGAGAATTAGATTACACTGTGCAAAGGTGTCTGTTGTGACAAAGTTGAAATATACTGTACTGAATATTTTACAATTCATATTCACAACTACCCTGATGTTACACGTTTGGGTTTATTCGGCACAATGCACGGTGCAAGGTGTACTGAGAGTTATTACATTTTTCACGCCAGACATTTTTAGCATTTCATAGCACATTTCAGAACAAATTTAGTTAACAATGGTTCAGTTCCATTAAGTGTCCCAGTAAGCCTTGCTAGTGAGACTGAATGCACAATACCGGGACCAGGACCCAAATGCTATTTCTTTCACACCAATATAAAATAGATAATAGAAAGGTAATAATGATCTGATTATAAATATTATATTTAAATAATCCTAAACTTTTGGCAATAACAAAGTACAGTACAATACTGTGTAGGCTACAGTATCCTCACACCCCCCAAAAACAGGGCTCCCCCAGTAATTTGAACAGTGTAATTTACCATGTATTAGAGATGTCAATAATTAACCGTTGAACCGTTAACCGACATTAAGCATTTTAACCGATTAACACTATCGGTTAAAACGGTTAAAAGATATGTTAATAATTCATTCAAAAGCTGAGCGGCTCAGAGGAGCGGCTCGTCACTTTAAGGAGAAAAGCTGGTCCACCTTAACAGCCCACCCTAAGAGGCCGAGCCAGATAAATAAATGAATGAATACGGTTGTCTGAAGGAGATGTTTTCACAGCAATATAAAATAGATAATAGAAAGAGATATATGACCGGTTTAACCAGCAGCTAATAATATATAATTAAAACTACTAATGCCAAGAATTATTTTTAATCAATATTTAAATAAAAATACAATATTGTATTTCCTAATAAATTATGTGATGTTATGCAAATAATCACTATAGATGACATTAACAAAGTAAAAGGATAACATTTAGAATTTCTGATGGTTTCCAATGACTTTGGGACAGTCGAAATAATTTTTCAGGACCTTTGATTTTTAATGAATTGTATATATATATATATAAAAAAGAAATTGTTACTATATTTGCAATTTGATCCTGCAATTTTATTGCAAAAAAACAGCTAAAAAAATTGCAACTTGCATTACAATTTTTTAGAAAGGGCCAATTGTTGTAAGAGTAGTAAGTTCTGTATATACATACAACGTACTAACAGTTCTCTCCTCTGGGCCACATTTTATTGTCTGGATTATCTTCATTAAATCGGTGTAAGAGAGTGG
Organism: Sebastiscus tertius; assembly: GCA_916701665.1. NCBI lineage: Eukaryota > Metazoa > Chordata > Actinopteri > Perciformes > Sebastidae > Sebastiscus > Sebastiscus tertius. Next base: position 119,744 of record CAKAOH010021618.1, on the reverse strand, counting down.
AGGCGACATATATGAGAGCTTTGTCACTTTAATGTAAACAAGTGTCATTGCTGAAACAACTGATGCTGTCGTTCTTCTGTCTATGACTTAAATCATAATATGACATATAAAATAAATATGTAGATAATTTGTTAAATGATGATTATGATTCTGTCATGGAGGTAGTAATTTATTGTATGCAGAACTACAACATATAATTACTACTAATAATAATAATGACTAATTTGGGAGTGATTCCTCTGGCACGCAGAACTGTGAACAGTTGGCGTGACAGTGAGAAGCTGTGGGTATGAAATAGGATTCAAGTGTATAACACCAACTCTGAATTAAACTATTCATGCCTGAGCAGGTCACACAGACCTTCGCTTGAAGATTCATCTTTTTCTCTTATTAGACCTCATAATTAAGACAAATGAAGGCCACGGTTTGTTATTTAATGTTCCTGTCGGGTTACAGTTACAACCTCTCTGATCATAAATTCAAAACAGAACACTAATTGCGATTAATGGGAACATGTAAAGAAGATAACCTATCTGTTTTTTCCTATAAATAACTACAAATAGCTCTTTGTTGTCTCCCGGTTTTCTCTGATAGTATAAAGAATGACTTCAGACGGTAAAGTTTCTCTCCAAATTACACTTGATACAAATGAGCACTTTTGTCTTATCCATCTCATTTGTGTCAGGCAGCATATGGTCCCATATTGTTAGTCAGGCATGAATGGTCTACTGTACATTAGTTGCTGATGCTGATTTAGCCCATAAAAGAACAAAGTCAGTGTCTGGATATAAAGCTTCTTCCAAGGCCATACTAAAGAGTCTGTCTGTGATTTATGGAGTAAAGCCTTTTTCTGCAGCCTTTAGTGTTAATGAGGGAACTCTTTGGTCAACTAATATATAATTGACCAAAGAGTTCCCTTTCTGATTTGAAAAAGTCCCAAAAATCCTGATGAAAACAATGAATATGATTATTCACGTGTATTTTACTAGAGCTGCAACAATTTATCAATTAATCGATTAGCTGTCAAATATTAAATTAATTGCCAACTATTTTGATGATCAATTAATCGGTTTGATTACATTTTTAAGAAAAAAAGGCTCAATTCTCTGATTCCAGTAGGGCTGTCACAATAACCGCATTATTGCAATATCGCGCAATGCGCTATTATCTTTATTATTGTGTGGTACATGTATGAATGAATGTGTTAAGGTTGTGTTTTTAACTTACGGCCCCTTACAGGAGTAGCACTCCAAAGTTCATTGGTGTTTAATGATACAATGACAATAAAGGCATTCTATTCTATTCTATTCTATTCTATTGACAAGCCAACTGCAGGGGATGGCAAGCAACCGCTATGTTCAAGTTTTCTTTTTTGAAATCTTTGAAATGGGAGTATCGCGTATTACACTATGATACAAATGCGATCAGCATGACGGCATGCTGAGAGTCTATTCTGCTCTGAGCGCTGCACATTTGGTGTGTTTTTCTGGTCGGTGAGAGTTGAAAAATGTCCAACTTTGGGTAAATGGAGGAGAAATTATTACACACAGATCGGCAGGTCCATCCTCTCACCGTATGTGTTTCAGCTTTCTCTTCTGGTGCCTTTAAATGGGGTTGTATTTACCGTGTTCATGAGACACGGTAAATGATAAATGGACTTGCGTTTATATAGCGCTTTTCTTGTCTTCCGAACACTCAAAGCGCTTTACACTGCATGTCAGCATTCAATCATTCACACACACATTCATACACTGATGGCAGAGGCTGCTAAGGTGCCAACTTTGCCCATCAGGATCTAATCTAATTACTCATTCACACACCGATGGCTATGCCTTCGGGAGCAATTTGGGGTTAAGTGTCTTGCTCAAGGACACATCAACATGTGACCCGGAGCAACCGGGGATCGACTCCGCTCTACCCTCTGAGCCACAGCCGCCCCTCAGAAGAGAAGAGTCCATATGAACGCCCCCCTCTTGTGGTATTCGACCTCGTAAGTGGAAAGTTTCTGAAAGCTCACAAGTTGTGACGTGTTTGTTGATGTTGTGGGAAATGGGGGACGCCATGGAAGTTTTTCTTTAAATTTTCGGTCAATAATAAGTTAATATATTGTAATTTTAGTCATATATTGTTTTTCTTATTATGTTACCCACTTGCTAGCTTGCTAAATTGTTAGCCTCTGTGGCTTCTAGACACCGACAGTAATGTCAATGTTGCTTGGTAGCGGTGTTCTTCAGGACTTAACCACTTGAATGCCAAGCATATCGTGTACACGACTTGCCATGTTGTAAACATGACCTCACGAGTTTCATTTGAAGGCACCATTCATCCAGAGCAAGTATTCAACCTTGCGCCAACATTTTTACTTCTGCTTTTTGGCTATATAGCGCTAAATTCTGAATAAATGAAGTAATTTGCAAAAAAAAAAAAAAAAAAGGCAATAAAACTGCATACCGTGCTGTTGAGGCAATCATTGTCACCACACGGCGTGACAGCCCTAGATTCCAGCTTCTTAAATGTGAATATTTTCTGGTTTCTTTACTCCTCTATGATGGTAAACTGAATATCTTTGAGTTGTGGAAAAAACAAGACATTTGAGGACGTCATCTTGGGATTTGGGAAACACTGATCGACATTTAATAGACCCAACAAATAAATCAATCAATCAAGAAAATAATCAACAGATTAATCAACAATAAAAATAATCTTTTATTAATTTTTATGCCTATTTCTCGCCTCAAATGTTTTCAGAAACATCTTGTAGGTCACGGATTAGCTGTAAAATGAGAGAGTTTGTGACCCAGCAGCCGTGTTGAAACCATTTGAGAAAGTACCAAGAACCGCCCACCAGCCGGAGCACAGCCAATAGGAACGCTCTCTCTCTAAAATGACCTGTGATTGGCAAAAGTCTTCCATTGCGGGCTAGATGTTTTAAAGCCTGAAAACAGAGCCATGAGGAGATACAGAAGTCTATTTTTTTTCTCACTTGAATTACAATATGCTGAAAAGTTATTATGGAATTTTTTTCCCAATGATGCCAAAAACATTCTGCCTACTGCAGCTTTAAATGAATGAATGTGAAAACTTTTCATGGACCCTCTGGCAGAGTGCCTCCGACCCCTTGCGGGTCCCAAGACCCCACTTTGAGAATCACTGATATATATGCTTTGAAGAAATCGCCAAAATCATGATGCTTTACCTCATAATAATCAGACTTTTTGCATCAGCTTGGTCATTAGTGTATTGTTTAAAAAAAGATTATCCATGTGGATTTTACCCTGCAACCATGCACAATCAGAATCTCTGGAGACAGCGGTGCATGGTGTGTGTGTGTGTTCATGATCCAGTTTAATATAAAGTAAATGATGCCTGCTATTTTAAGCTATTAGACTGAGGTCAGAGCTATTTTAAGTACGCCAAGCAGCACCTTACCAACTCCGAGCTGCAGTCTTATTTGTGTTTTATATCTACAAAGCAGGCAGTTCACAGTCCCGACTTCATAGCTGCACCTAATAAAAGGAAGCTCTGAGTTTACGGCTCTAGCAGAGGCAGAGGTTAGTTGCTCGCGTCCCCCTGAGCAACGAGGAAAGGAAGGAAAGAAACAGAAGGAGTTGTGTGATTGGAAGCTGGAGATGGGAGTCGCTAATCAAAGCTGCGCCTGGATCTGTAACTCTACCGGCCGGGTGGGTGTGGAGAGCTCTTCCCTGCTCGCCCTGATGACACAGACGCAATAACCTGCCGTGACCACAGGAACAAAGATTCACACTTTAATTGATTTTACTTTTATGTTCTCTTGCTTAATGAAAATCAAATCAAAACTGAGCCAGCGGCCACTCCATCTCTTTTTCTCTCTTCTTTCTTCCCTCCCCTTCCTCCTGTCCCTCGCTGTGTTGCTTTGAAGTGCAAATCAGATTCTACTGATGTATGAAAGTAAAGTGCAGACTGTACACCAGAGACCATTTCACAGCATTGAGGGCATGCAGGGTGTAACCAGATGTAAGCAGATCTCTTTCACCAAATGTATAGGTCAATAATGCTTTACCGTGCGTGCGCGTTGTATATAAAGCCACTTACCAAGAGAACTGCCTATTAAAATTCATGAGGCTACATAAACATGAGAGCGACATTTTTTATATAGATAGACCTGCTGTTTGTCCTTTATCTCGGCTTCAGCTGTAGTGGGCAAAAACACAACAAGTCAAGTGTCAAGTACTTTTGTCAGGTGCTCTTACTTCCTCAATATGATCCTTTCAAGTAAGATTTCTGCTTATTCTTTTGTTCCCTCAGTCAGTGTTGTTTTTCCTTTGGGGATTTGAAATAAATAGATCTTACAGTTGAGTGAAAAGAAGCAGATTTCTATTATAATAGAGCTCTTATCTACAAAATAGTAGAAAAGTCCGTCAGTTATCTTACACCACTCTGACTCGTGCCTCCCTTCAATTACATCTCCTCCATAGAGATTTAATAAAGACATCAGTTTAATCAAGATAAACGATAATGACTTTCACCTGGATTTACTTTATCAGTGTACTTCATAAAAATAGTTTTAATAGAGTCTCGCAGTCATTCAGGCAAGTCGTCTCATGTGGTGTAGTCACATTACATGCCACCTAACCATATATGTTCATGTCCTGTCTCTTAAACTTTGTGGTCCATGTAAACATTTAGCTCTAAATCACATGCTGAATTAACAAAATGCTGAGCTTCTCATCCAGAGTGCATATCTGCTCTGAAAATCACTTGTCCTGTGTTATCCTATGTGCAGTCTGCTACACAACATGACAAGAGCCACACACTTTGAACAACACACAATAACCACATTAGTGTTCCTGCTAAAGTCTCCTTCTTATCTAACTTACAAAACGTGTGTTCATACACACGTTTTGTCCTGCGCTTTAACAAGCAGCCAAACGAACATTCACCAGGGAAAAGTGCACTGCTAATGTCAGTTTGCAGGCTAATTAGCTGATACACTGCCGCATATTAAACAGCATATAAACATACAGTATACTGGGACCAGTTAGATGTTGGTGTGGTACTCTTCAATACCACTATCAGTACGCTGTGTGCACCAAGCCCCCAGGAAGAGCGCCTGGCTTTGAAGCCAATTTTCATAATGGCCAAACCATGGAATTACAACTTCCAGGTCCTGTGATGCTACTGGGCCCAAAATTACTTTTTCCTATAGACTTACTTACGATCTGTCCCATGCAGGGTTTACACTAGACCTTTTTTTTTGATGGACGTTAATATTCCAGTGTTATTGACATATAGAACAACTACCGGACATGTGTTTTAATTAGCCATATAATTGCAATTATATTTGACATAACTTCAAAATTTGTTAAATGTCTAAAAAAATAAAATAATAGCCTGGTCAGTCAGTTTGTCAAATTTAAAATAGTGTTGTGTGGCTCCTAGGCCTGTAGCCTACTGAATAGTTTGAAGCTTCATTTATAACATTGATATTATTATCATTAATACTTTACCAAAACATTGCGTGCAATAGTCAACTTTCTCTTCCCCTATTAGACCATAGTCATGTGTATTTTTATATAGTAATATTGTGATAGTGATTATTTGTAAATACATTTAGTTAATCTATTTGGGGAGTGTTCATGTGCCCTTTACTGTTGGGAGGGTCCACTGGTAGATAGGCCAGCTGGAAAGGCAGTATAATTGTCAGAGCAAGGTGGGGGTTAGGTCGAGTAGTCTGCTACACCTGTAAACCTGTTTCATTTTCCAGCTGCCTGTCCCCCGTGGGTGACATTTGTGGAATTCTTTTTGTCATTTATTACTAAAATCACCAGTGAAAAAAAAACAGAGCTCTGGAAAAATCTGTCTGACCCGTCTGCTCATTTCTCAACCACGTTATACACCTCCATCCCGCCTGGTTTTCATCCTGGTTGTAAGGGCTTACCACTCCTAAAACCTTACACTCTCTCTCTCAAACACACACTCGCACTGCGGTGCTCCTCGTCTCTGTAATTGTCTCAGTCCAAAAGTCAAAATTTATAAAAAAAAAAAAGACGGATGCAATAATTTCAAAAATTGTAGCCTTTCACTGCAGTCAAAAAACGTCATAAAATATGATGACAGACATTCAAAGCTTCATTCAAAAACCTTAATAGAAGTATTGATTGTTTTTTTACAGAGCCATGGCTTTGTATGAACAAAAAGTGTATTGGAGTAGAATCAGAGCGGAGGCATGTAAACCTTTTTATATGAGTTTGTATTTCAATTTTATTGGCACCATATGCTGTTTTGGCCGTTAATAATTTAATCTGCCAACCACTACAAGTGACACTTGCAAAAACGTAAAGTAAACCCTGGTCCCACGGACTGTTTTACTTGCTTCACCCTTTCCGTCCAAGGACGTCACAACATCCAGTTGAAAGGTCAGCCTGACTGACAGACAAATCGAGCAATAAAGCTACTGAGAGGGATTCACAGCGCTGGAAACCCATTTATCTTTGTTTTGACTTTGTTTAGTTTAGTTAGTGAGGCTTTTACTGCTAAACTACCGCAACTTCATCACCATAATCATCATCATCACAGCACACAGGTTTTGGATGTTTAGTAACAGCAGGCGCGACAGGAGCGCACACTTTAAGCACCTTGGATAAGAGGATGAAGGCGGCACAGCTGGCGTTTTCCACGCGTTTTTAGACGCAACATGTGATTTTAGTTGGACTTTAACACCAGCTGAAAATATTACAGTGGTTTAACTTCTCCCGTTGCTGCAGCGAGGTAGAAGTGTACTCTACATTGTGTGAAAACACCACGACATCACTTCTGACCACAACCGTCAGTGTCGCTTGGTGTAGTCAGAGGTCCAACAAACTTAACACTTTCAACCAGAGAGGGCAGTGAATCCCTGAGTTTAAGCCTGGTACTTATAGTTACTCTTTAAATGTTCATCGGATGTTGTGTGCCACAGGCTCTCCCGAGGGGTTGTGAACTCCATGATCCGTGAACTCCATGGTGAAATGTGCTATTTTTGTCAACACTTTTATTGAATCTTTAATTAAACCTCCCCACTTAGATTAAAATTGTATATTTCATGGTTGTTCTCACCAACATAGACAGCAAGGACAGCCACAGACAAACAACATTTGACAAAAAAAATACATATTAGTAGACAAATATAAATATTACTACATTATGTCTACATATACGACTCTCTTTCAACAATAATAAAAAAGTTAATGTTTTAGCGTTTTATCTATTAGGCTACATTTACTGCTCATTACACTCCCCTCATTTGTTTATTGTGCAGCTGTCCCATTACAACGTATTACATGTTAATAAAAACTCACATTTGCATGTGAACCTCATAACGATGGACAGTCTGTTTTCAAAGTATAGAGATAAACTGATATTGACTGTAATGTATTTATTCAGGCTCTAGGTTTTGTTTGGGTGTCGACTGTTTAAAATGCATCAGAAGTAGTCCACCACATGCTTTTACCGTATGGAAGACTTTGATTTATTTTTGCGAGCTGTGCAGTCAGCAGTATGAGCTGTATGTGGCCATGCCAGCATCTGATTATTTTTCAAAGACTCATCACTCTCATTCTATATTAGCGCATGTTGTATCTTTGCTTGTAACTTTGTTTTCGCTGTGATTCTTCACAAGTGTAAAGCTATATTTTTAAAATGTCAGTTTAATGCAATATATGATCAATAAAAGCGCGATACAATAGAGATTGTGATGGGTTGTCTGGGTGACTTTGATTGTGATCTCATTTGTTCAGAAATCAAAAGCTGTTGTTTTCACATCACATGTTATTTTATTAAATCCCTCGAGACAGTGTTTCCCTTTTTTTTCTCATTACAATGACACACAACCATGGACATGTCGGGTCACGACTGCTAAAAGACTTCTTCTGACTCAAGAGCATTGAAATCTTTATTAAGTCAGTCACCCACAGCAAAGACATGTCATCTTTGATATCAGTCAAAATTGTTAAAGTGGATTTGCTGCATGATTTTCTGCTTGTTACACCTTATATTTTAGACAAATTGAGGTTCAGCATGAAATGTTTAGGCTTGTTAAGAATAGCAAATCATTCCTGGCTTAAAGGCTTATAAACAAAGGGATTTAAAACAGATTATTTTTTTCCTATAAAGCTGTATTATCAGGATTAAATTTAAAGCGCCCAAGGGTGAGTACAATAAAGACAGGACACACACAATTTTAAGAGAAATAAATGTTCAGGGATAAAGAGACTAACTTTGTTCTTTTACTGTGGTATGTTACTATTAAAATCAAATATACAACGATTTTTTTTCATTCATATTAGGGCAAAAGAAATGTCTTAATTGACTTAAAAAATGATCCAAGCCCCCATGATGCCACACAATGCCTTTTGCCATGAGCTTGAAAGGATTTACTCATCTTCACCCGCAGACTAAACTGTAGAGGCTTTCTCATTTTGTGTGATATATGCATGATGCCAAATACTGGATACTGCTTTACTCTGCTGAGTTTGGCCAATTCACTGAGATGAAACGAATCTGAAGCTAAAATGGAGAAAGTAGGGCAAAGAAAAGAGATTTTTATGCTGGGCATTAGTCTCCACTATTATAATGGTCAGTGATGATGAGTTCATTTCTGCTCCTTATAGTCACTGAGTAAAAGGCCACCAGACTCTGAAAATCTTATTCAAATCCTGCAGTGTGATCAAAAATGCATCTAGCTGCAAAAATACTTATGCATGAAATATGAATATATACTGCCACAGCTGTGACACGCAAAAAGAAATGCATATGCCCTTTTCAAAGCAGCCACTTTGACATGTCATTGCAGGGTAAACACAGGTGAAATTAATAACATTAATTATGGCCCTGTTCCATTTAGGTGGGCCGTGCTGATGGCTCACTGGAACGGCTCTGACACACTAAATAGAATGGGACCATAATTAATTTATTAATTAATAACACCTGTGTTTACCGTGCTATGACATGCCAAAATGGCTGTTGTGAAAAGAGCCTATTAGTAATCATGTTATAAGGATCAAATTCAATTGAATCGCTAAACTCTTCATCTTTTCTGATATTGTCCAATCCTAGCCTAGCAACCGTAACTAGGCAAAGCAAGCCTGTCAAGCTTTGTATTTCTCCATGTTTAACTACAGTAGTAATCTCTATGAACTAGAGATGCTTGCACACGCTTTTATTTCATCTCGCATTGACTAGTGTAATGCACTTTTCTCCTCACTCAGTACGTCTGCTCTTGATCGTCTGCAGTCAATTCAAGATGCTGCTGCCAGACTCACTAGGTCAGATAAACAGTCTCACATCACCCCGATCGCTCCATTGGCTCCCTGTAGCGTATAGGATCCACTTTAAAATCCTTACTCTCACCTACAGAGCACTGCACGGTTAGACTCCTGCGTATGTGGCTGAACTACTTCGCCCTTACTGATCAGCTCGCTCTCTTCGGTCAAACAGGCAGAACCTGTTGTCTGTCCTATGCATTCACCTTAAGACCAGTGGTGATTCGTACTTTCGAGGCCGTAGCAGTGCTGACTCAGTGGATCCTTTTAAAGGTCAGTTAAAGACTCACCTGTTTAGACAGGCGTTTGTGTATTCCTGTTTGCACCAGGCTTGCATTTCTATATTTCTTGTATTCTTTTCTCTATGCATTGTGTTTTATTTGTTCATTTATTAATCACATAGTTCATGTGATCAACACATCTTTATATGAGTTATTTCTTGTATGTTCTGTATAATGTGACTTGTAAACTTGTAAATCACTTTGTGATATATGTCTGAGAAAAGCACTATATAAAAACATTTTACTTACTTACTTACTCAATAAACAGATTCTGCATCAATATGTAAGATTTTGGCATCAGAAGTGTTCTAGTTTCCGTTCCGAGAACACCCACAGAAATGGCAGGGCCCCTGAAAAGGTCTGGTGAATGGGCCCTCCCCAAATCTCATATCAACACATGTGCGTGCTCTCTTTCACCTACTCAACACATACATGTAAACTGAGAGAGACTTACTCAGTGATGGGGGCTACATACAATTCACTCCAACATTAACTAATAGTTAGCATACTTGCCAAACCTCCCGATTCCCAGGACTCACGTTTTTCATTGCCCTCTATTGGTTTCCTCCTGGGGTCACAATTCTCCTGTATTTCTCCTGATTTATGATTTCCCTTTCTTTATCTTACACTGTACAGCGTGTAAAAGCCCAACTGTTTCCTCCTGGAAAACAGTACAGGTACTCCAAATGTTGTTTCCTGGGGGAGGAGAGCTGCTCACGGTTTGAGCTGTGCTCGCCGCTGGGTCCAGCACACATTCTCAGTGTGCGCTGCACCCAAAGTTGGGCTTTGCTCGATGCAGCAAATAGTCGTCGTGGTGTGGCACAAACCATTGGGAATAATGGGTTTCAGAGAACAGTAGTGTCATTGTCCCTATTTTTGAGATCTCAAGGTTGGCATGTATGATAGTTAGTTTAGATCAGTAAACTTCTCAGGTCATGTGTTTTTTTTTTCCCGCAACAATCCATGAGCCAAGTTAACCATTTGCCATTGCCGCACTGCAGTCACACCTGACACCCCAGTGCTCCCACGACAATCCTACTCTCCTTTAAAACAGTTTGCTCCATCTGTTGGTGTAACAACTAGTAGACCTATACAGAACAGATTGAGATATTAAAAAACTGTATTGAATAGAATATTTTCTATAGACTCTTAAGGTACTTGAAAATGAACATTAAAGGGACTGTTTGTAACTTTTTACACGTATAGATCACCCGGGTCGGTTTCCCATGCAAGCTTGCATATGCGCGCTCGCGTGTGGCTACGCTGTTCAGACAAGACTCCAACACAAACTACACGGAAGCACCAAAACCGCAAAGATATATCTAGTGAAGCCCGTCTTGCAAAACAGTGTTGGGCGTGGTCTGAGGACGCGAGGGAGACCGTAGCTTTGGTCTCCAGGGCCGGAGTCTCTGCTGTACTCTGCTCCTCTGCCTGCCTGCTTGCATTCACTCACACACCGCGCTCATTCTCGCTCCACCTCACGTCAATGATTTCGTCTACCTCTGTCTGAAATCAGGACCATTGTTTCAAACATTATGAGCATTAGTGTTAAAGGTCCAGTGTGCAGGATCTGGCGGTATCTAGCACTGAGGTGAGGAGATTGCAACCACTTGAAGCCTCTGCCATGTGCCAAGCGTGTTGGAGAGCTACGGTGACTGACGCGAAAACGCGAATGGCCCTCTCTAGAGCCAGATGTAAGAGTAACGTAGGTCATTTGGGGGCAGAGCCAGTGCATAGAGTGGTGAAGCAAGAGAAAGAGAGCGGCGGCGACATGAGCAAGTTACGTTATCGACTCCGACCCAAGCAGGAAAAGTTAACAGAGTTTGTTTAATCCGTTCTGTACTGTTGAAACATGGCGGTGCAACATGGTGGACTCCGCGGAGAGGACCCGCTCCCTATATGCAGATGGTTCATTCTAAGGTAACGAAAACACAATGACTCTTATTATGAGATGACTATACACTAAAGAAAACATACTTATCAATATTATATTATATTTCTGCCAATAGATCCCCCTAATTGTTACACACTGGTCCTTTAAATCTGCCATTGTTATTGTAAATTGCATTTGTTGTGTGCACATACTGTAAAGCCCGCATAGCAACAGTAACTAAGGTGGGGAGAATCAGAGATTTAATTTGATCTTAAATTATTTCTGCAATATACACATTGTTAATATGTGCAGTATTGTTTTATTTATGTGATGGAGGCATCATAATCAGTTTATTTTAATGTGGGGAAAGATTTGTCTCATTTCTTGCTGGGGCTTCGTTGTCTAACACGTCAAACGTCAGAAAAGTTAAAAGAGAAATGTTTTTACGGCACTATTCTGTAAACTAACTCATATTCTGTTCAACCTGTCACAAGGTGGATTGTGATGTTTTTATAGTTTAGGATGAGGTTGAGTCATCCCAGCATAGCAATGAGTCTTTGAGTCAAAACAATTTTTCAGTTTTCCTTAGACAAAAGTGTATTTACAGAGGAGTCTGTCTGCAGCAACAGTGTATTTGGAGGCTAATCCTCGTCAACATTGGCCTGCCATCATGTCAAAGGCCCTGCATCTGGTTTAATCTCATCTTCTTGTTTCTCTCTCTCTCTGTTTTCTCCTTTTTTTTTAGTTTTAATGTCAGCATGCTCAACGATATTGGTGGGTGCGATAAAGATAAGATTACAAAGACAGCAGTTATGCATATGCTTACCTTTCCTAATTGTCTCCTACCTTAGGCACAGATGGCAGTAGCCTAACTTGACTCCTTCCTGAAAGCCATCTCATTTTCAGGGCACCAAACTGAGCTTGCAAACTCTATTTCCTCTCAAAGCCCAGGTGATTTCACCTATTTTCTCCTTAAATATTCTGCCAACCCTGGCTGCTGCTTCTCCTCAAACCCCCTGCCATCACTTTCTCGGTTCATTTTCATCTTGCAGAATTGTTTTTCCTCATTTGAGAGAGTTAAAACCAGCCTCCTCATTCATTACCTCTGGGTTTGGTTCTTAATTTTCAACCATTTTCTGAGCTCATTGACTCTGCTAATACTTACCAAAATTAAAGAGACACACGTATTGCTTTCTTGGTCCATTAAGGTAGTGTGCTTATATTAAAGCCCTGTGGCTTCTCATTTTTGGTGTTTTTATTTGAAAAGATGAGCTGCTGCACTTCAGAAGCAGCCTGCTGAGCACAACATGTTCTAAACACTCAGAGCACTGACGTGAGAGAGATGAGATTGTTAAAATTATTCTTAGAGAAAGGATGCATGTGAGACGTCACATGAGATATCAGCAGGTGAACACAGCTTTGACAGACACAAAGCAAAGTAGGAGGTTTTTCTTGCAGGTTCTAGGTTGGTGGTGTCAGGTATCAAGGTTAGCCTTCAGTATGTCAATACAATATCATGATTAAATTGTGAAGTCTATAACGCAATCTTATATAAAAGTCCTGCAACATTTACTACAGTGAAGAGCCTCATGTGAAGCAGAATTTAGCAAAACGTCAAAGTGCTCTGTGCACAGTTCTGTGAAGGGTACATTTTATGTTTTATTGCTCATTATGTGATGATTTAAGGACTATTCTTTTTTTTGTAAAATGTCCATTTCTGATTAGTTCTTCTGGATGAATGATCATAAGAAACTTAGCTGTGTTTCAGGAAGGGAACCTTCTCCGTGGCTTGCGTAGCTTGAGACAGACAACACAGCTCTTTGTTTGCAATATTGATGTTGTGTGTAAAATAAGTTATGTTCACATTTGACAAATGTTTCACAATTTCAACAGTATATTTTTAGTGTCTTATAAGTCTTTGTTGGCTAGGCCATTATATTTGTGTGACACAACAAATAAATAAATAAACTACCAGCAGATGTATGAAATTGGTGAGGTGAGGAGATTGCAACCAACTGAAGCCTCTCCCGTGTGTCAAACGTGTTGGAGAGCTACAGTGGCCGACACAAAAACGTGAATGGCCTCTCTAGAGCCATCTGGAGCAGAGCCAGTGCGCAGAGTGTGTGTGTGCGTGGGAAGTGAGTGGTGAAGCAAGAGAGAGAGAATGGCAGCAACGGAAGCGAGGAACGTCATCGACTCCGGCCCAAGCAGGAAAAGTTAACAGTGTTTGGTGAGTCTGTTCTGGGCTACTGTTGAAACTAACTCGTCACGTACGGACGCAAGGTCACAGTTTTAAACATGTGGTTAACGTTGGGAATTCAAGCAAAACTACTTTTTATTATGTTTAGGAAAATGTCATGGTTCGGGTTAAAATAAGGATGTTTGTTACGTAAATGATGTCACGTACATAAGTCAAGTAGTCAATGTAAATAAGTAGTGATTGATTTTTGACTTCACAGGGCACGCGAACACCAGTCTACTGGGAGAAAGTCCTGTGTTTGTTTTGACCCACCCTGACCTCCTTCTTACGATGACTTTTTCGCTCTTTATACTACGTCACCTGACTTCCGGAGCACTTTCTCTGACCGTCAATGTGCGAAATGATGCACGAAAAGCAAAAAATGTGTATCGATAACACGCAAACTGACTTCAAGGTCCAATAATATGCTCATTTTCAGGTTCATACTTATGTATACATTTCATAGAATGTTTACATTTAAAACTGTGAAATGGTCTATATATTGTATATTTGTGACATCACAAATGTACAGAAATCCAGCTAGTTTCAAAGGCAGAGTTTCTGAATACGGGCTGTGTGTATTTCTCCATGGATTGAGCATTTCGAGACTTTCACAGTATTTATATAGCGCTTAAACCTGCTTTATAATATGGGACCTTTAAGAAATTGGCGCGTTATTCAGGCTGGCTTATTGCAGACTTGTTGAATTGGATTGCATTAGATGGTACAGGTACCTGTGATGTTGTGTCCACCTCTTGTACACTAATTAGACGTGTGAGGCTATTCTGAGCCTTGTGCTTTGTTTGCCGCCTTGCGTTTCACTTGTTTCATCATGTATTACAACACTTCACTTTGTCATGTGAATGATTATGATTAGACAGATCCAGATAGGTTTCTTCTCGCCTTCTCCCTGTGAAGTCCTCTGAGAGATACTTGTGATGAAAGGCTCTATAAATAAATGAGCTTGAATTTAATGTGATTCTCATTTCACAATCCCTGTGTCCACACAACCCATCTACCTCAACACGACAGCTTATTTAAAAGTACAAATATTCAAAACACTTCAGCGTAGACTCAAAAAAAAAAAAAAGAAGACTCTTTTAATCAGGTATTTTACCCTTCAGCTGTTGGCAGGGAATATTACTTGAAGACACTGAAGTTTTTTTAACAAGGTGCAGGTGATAAAAAGTCAGATGGAGACTGAGAGCACAAGAAGAAAACTGCATCCAACTGATTCTTGAGTTTCATTTAAGGTTTTATGTGTGATAGTAAATTAGAAGAGTAAGTAAATAAATAGTCTGTTTCTGTCATGTGATATTATGAATATAGCTTTCTTTCATTTAACTGATGCTTGAACTGCAGAGAAGTTGATAATCATAAATGGTACATTTTGGGTAACTCTATGTACAATACATGTCTGTGTCTACATGTGTAGATTACTGTGAGTGCATTGGTGCATGCATGTCCGCATGTACTATATAGCATGATGTAATACAGTCCTGTGGTATATTCAAGTGAGCTGTGATGTATACCTGTGGATATACTAATGCCAAAACTTAAAGGAACATTTAGGGGGATCTATTAGCAGAAATGGAGTATAATATTCATATTATGTTTTCTTTAGTGTATAATCACCTGAAAATAAGAATTGTTGTGTTTTTGTTACCTTTCAATGAGCCGTTTATATCTACATAGGGAGCGGGTCCTCTTCACGGAGCTGGCCACCATGTTTCTACAGTAGCCCAAGAACAGATAAACAACTATGTTAACTTTTCCTGCTTGGGCCGGAGTCAATAACGTTTCTTGCTCCGGAGTTAACCTCCGTCACTTCACTCAGCTGCCGGGAAACAAGACACAGGAAACCTCTGTTGGTCTTGAGGAGCCGCAGCATTTATTTCTGCACAAACTGCTACTGCCACTGTCCATTCACACACACTCAAAGCTAAACTAACTCTGTCTACAGGCTCTCACACACTCGCTGCCGCTCTCTCTCTCTCTCTAATGCTCTCTCTCTCTCTTGCTTCATTACTCACTTCCCATACACACACACACACACACACACACACACACAACGCACTGACTTGCACTGCTATTCTCCAAATGACCTGCGCTACAGTACTCTACAGCAGCTCTAGAGAGGACCATTCTTGTTTTCACGTTGCCCACCGTAGATGCTAGATGCAGCTAGATCTCACACACTGTCCCTTTAATAAATATTGTAAATAATCACAAAAAACCTAAACTGGAGAGCAGCCTCACACACCTGGCACCAAGTGACTTTATATTTATTTCAAGGGTATATAAAGATTTTTTTGAAACTCAAATTAATTGACTTTTCTCCGGCTGAATTAATTGAAAATGATCCTGCGTCTCAGGGGAAATTTCCTTTTACTTGTCGGTCCCCCCCACCCACGGAGAGTTCGTATTAAAGGGTCAGCCTCCCACACCACATGAAGGGTGGATTTGAGTCGACCATTGCCACCATTTAATGGGGGGATTGTGAGACAATCAGGGGGTCAGCCGCAGAACAGCACCTTTTCAAGCTGGTAGGGATTCAGTGTCTTTTCTCTGCCTCAACGTGGACAACATCCTCTATAATTTATGGGTGTTTGGAGCAGTTAATTAGAGAGGTTGATGTAAAATTTATCACAATTATATACTTATCTTTCCTGCGTTGTCAATGACTAATCCTTACATGTCGAGTGTGTGGTTTGTTGATTAATGGTCGCTGTCTCCACAGCTGAGGAACTTACAGTGGTAGAGGCTTTGTCTCTGAGACCTCCCAGTGATGATTACAGGATAACCTCTCACACACAGTAATTAATCAGCCCACAAGAAGAGCACTGGTTCAGACTAAATGTGACAGCTGCTTGGCCGGGTGGATCACTCTGTGGGAGGATCGCAGGTCCCTAATACCAACCTCAAAGTGTCCCTGCGGCAGGCTCCAATTCAAAAGAAATCGATAGAAGTTGCAGGTCTAACACCTGCAGGTGTTTATGGCTTGTCAATTAAATGTGTACACGGCTTCGAGATCATCTTCACGACAACATCCAGTGACTCTACTCGCAAGGGCAGGCTTCGTTTTCCTGTGCTGCCCTTTAAATAGAGAAGAGAGTCTTAAATATCACGAACAAAGTGAAACCAGAGCTCACCAGTGACACTGATACATCATCACACTATTAGTTAGTAAACAAGCTGAGCCGGTTCTTCAATGTGACTGTCTGGTGACTTAGCCCAGATATGATTTTCTCATTATAATTTCAATCCACATTAATTTTATTCATCTTTACACAGTGCAGAGTTTGCAGTCTGAGAAGCATCACACAGGCCATTTGAAGTCAGTGGAAGGCATTAACCAAGATTTGATTAGAGAAATTAAATGTTTCTCAGGTTTCAATGAAATATTTCTCTATAGCTCACATTTTAGAAGTATATTTTAGGTCATCTGAAAGTGGAAATATGCAAAAAAAAAAACAGCTATGTGAGTAAACTGGTGCAAGGTTGAATATTTGGCTGGTTAGATTATTTAACCCCAAAAATCCCCATCATATCTAGAGAACAACGATTAGTTGATTGATCCATCAGATATGAAATGAATGACAAATTATTTTGATGATCAAATAATCATTTAAATTAATTTTACAGCTTCTTAAATGTGAGTATGTGTCACTTTTCTTTGTTTTATATCGTTGCAAACTGAATATGTTTGGGTTTTGGCCATGATGTCACAAGAGTGATGGACATTTCTGAATATTTTCTCACCAACTAAGCGACTAATCAATAAAACAAGAAGATAACTAGCAGAATAATTGATAATGAAAATAACTGTCAGACCAAGCTGTCGTCTTCACATTGTTTGCTTTGTCCAACCAAGAGTCTAAAGCCCAAAGATATTCAATAAGAGATTTCAGTAAAGAGATTTAAAGCAGACAAAAGCAGAAAATCATCACAATTGAGAAGCTCAAACAAAAAACTTTTAGTCAATTAAAATATTTAAAGGGGCTCTATGTAAGAATCGGAAATAGCTTGTTAACAGTGACACCTGTGGCCATTAAGTCAGTGAGAGTCAGCATCCTGTTGCTCTCGCTTGTGCTCACTCTACATAGACACAAGCAAGCATCGGTAAAAAAAAAACAGTGAAGCGACACACACAAGACTGAACGTGATTGACAGGCATCATGTTGATTAACGTTAGCTAAATCCACAATATTGTATTTCACATGCTTGGCAGTAATGTGAACTTATCAAACAAAGGTCCCTGCATGAATCAAAGGCCCGGCCGATGTTGATCCTACTTTTTGCCCGGCTTCACTATTTAACTTTGTTTTTTTGTGCTTCAGTGGAGTTTGTGTTGGAGTCCGAGTTGTGGTGGGGGCTGATCATTTGTTGGATTTAGTGGACTCCATTTCTAACCGAACATTAGCTATCATTGCACACTGTTAGCCCTGTAGCGGAGCTGAAAATAAAGGCACTTGCGAGGGTGCATGATGTCACATTCGTTGGATTTTCCCGGAATAAACGTCCCACATTCTTCACATTAAAAGCAGTTTACGGGCTGATAGCGGAAACCCTGAAAGTCGCGGAAAGTCTAATTTTTTAGGTTAGGTTACAACCCGTTCACACATAGGCATAAAAACGATTAAAAAATGTTTATACATGTGAAAACTTACATACAGTCCCTTTAATAACTTATCAACAAAGTTGCGGATTACTTTTATGTCAATTGACTTACCTAACTGTAAATTGCATCCTAGTCCATTGTCCGCATTTCAACCTTTTATAATGGACCTGGAGTAAAAGACAGTTTGTTCCATCAACAGCAACTTTAGCGCACATACTCCTACGAACAGTTTATTGACTTTCAGTAGAATCTCGTTGGTTAAAATGAGATTAAACGAGCAAAGAAAGCACTTTTTCATCACATCAATGTAAGTAGCAAATAGAAAATCCCTTCGTATTGCAAACTAAAGAAAATACCATTTTGCACTGTGTGTGGCAGCTCTGTTAGCGGAGATGAATGGGCTGCATGCTCCTGCATTGATCATCTCACAGCCATAAATGGCTGCTGCTGCTGAGCAGACAGGACAGAGGAGGTGGTCTGTCATCAGATCTGGATATATGGAGGAGAGGCTACACGAGGTAACTCTGACAAAATAAATTAGAGACCATTATTGATGCCGAAGCATGATTTTAATGTGAAGCCATAGATGTGAAATAATGTGGTTTAAAGTGTTCTGTCTCAGCTGATTCATTTTGTTCTGTCTCTATAATCATAAAGTGTTTGAGAGTCGCCCACAAACACGATGATTCAGCTGCATTTTGCTCTGAAAAGGAAGTGATTGTTGATATAACTTCAAACAAAGAAGTTTGTCAGTGTTTGTGTTGTTTTCTTTCCCTATCACGCTTCAAAAACATGCTGTAGTCATCCAGGAAAAATATGGGAAATCATGTGTCATAAGAATTCAGTTTATTCCTTTAATAATGTATTATATTGATGTGACATTCATTTTTTCCATCACTGAATATAACGCTTTCACTCTGGCGGCCTGCTGTGTTGTAGCTGTCTGGCAGATTGGATGACAAAGGCTGTTATTAGAAAATAATCATCTGGAAAAGATGATACTGGAAATGACTGTCAAAACACAGTCAAGAATTTTGGTAAAAAATATAGTAAAAGACATGCCATTCATTCACATACTGATGTTTCCATGTGCATTTAAGGGTTCCTCGGTTACAGACAAATGCAAGATGTCCTTAAATGAATAAAAGTATTTGATGTTCTTAAAGAGTAGGAGGACGGCTTGCAAGAAATGACAAGTCAACCAAGCTCACAGAAAAGAAAAATAAAGAAACAGCTGTCAGACACACTGAACCCAGACGCTCGGCTGCTGCAAACACATCACAGTACACTCTGCAGATATGAGAATCAGTGCAAGGTGTTTAGAGAGTGAACATCGGCAAAACCTTCTTCTCAGTGGCTATATTTTAAGCTTTTTATTCTTGCTGCGCCATTTAAAGCTGCAGTGGGTAGAATTGGAGCAAATATGATTTAAAAAAGTTATTTTTATAAAACGGTCACTACAGTAGTGCATGAGACAGGTAATCTGAAAAAAATCATGATCCTCCTAATGGCATCTGCAAGATATTACAAAGAAAAACAACCAATCAGAGCCGAGCTGGAGTCTGCCATCTCTGAGCAGCTGTGTATCACTCGCGAACTCTGATCAAACGGTCAAACGAGGCAGAGGCTCATTACAGTAACAGAATATTGATTGATATTTGATCTAGTGACCTAGTTTGACCGTTTGATCGGAGTTTGCGAGTGATTGACATCTGCCTCCGTTGAATGAACAGCCAGCTCCTTGAACAGCTCTGAAATGACCTGTGATTGGCCAAAGTCTTCCGTCACGTGCTAGATTTTCTAAAGCCTGAAAACAGAGCCATGAGGAGGTGCAGAAGTCTAGTTATCTCTCAGAACACTTGAATAACAATATGCTGAAAGGTTATTATGTTATTTCTGCCCAGTGATGCCAAAAAACTTTCTGCCCACTGAAGCTTTAATGAGCCTCCATTTGGCTGCAGAAATATGCAAACAGACCTCCGAACAGACAATCCTAGTGATGTTACGTGCTGTGCCGAGATTTCGGAGCGTTTGTTGTGTAATCCAGGAAGTTTTTCTGTGAAGCACGTATCGAGGCTTGTATTGTTTTAAACCAATGACATCATTGAAGACGCCTGAAGCTGAAATACAGCTGAGAACTTATTATTCCTGAATAAAAACGAAGAAAAAAAGGTCTCCCATCTATCATTATCACTGTAGCTTCACAAACACATTCACTGCCATCTGTCTGGTTGAACCACTGCCACATATATGAAATATATCTGTCTGTTTTACACTATTTGACTATACTTTTGGTTTCATGTGCACATGAAGCCTACATGAAGCCTCATGAAATGAACCCTTTTGCGAACCAGAGAGAGCTTCAGTGCTTCATGAAGCTTCATCTCTACAACCCTAGAAAATCCCACTATTTAAAGGGACTGTTTGTAACTTCTTACACGTATAAATCACCCGGGTCGGTGTCCCATGCACGCTCGCGTGTGGCTATGATGTTCAGACAAGACTCCAACACAAACTACACGGAAGCACCAAAACCTCAAAGTTATATCTAGTGAAGCCTGTCTTGCAAAACAGTGTTGGCCGCGGTCGGAGGACGCGGAGGAGACCGTAGCTTTGGTCTCCAGGGTCGGAGTCTCTGCTGTACTCTGCTCCTCTGCTCCTCTGCCTGCCTGCCTTCACTCAGCTCGCTCCACCTCATGTGGGTGCGCGCACACTACACACTGCAGAAGACTTCGTAGCTCTGAGAATATCTAGTGAATGTACAGTGGATGTTTGTACAGAAATAAATGCTGCAGCTCCTCCAGACCAACAGAGGTTTCTGTGTCTTGTGAAGTGAAGGGGCTCCGCAGAGAGAAGCGTTATCGTCTCCGACCGGGTGCCGGTGTCTCCCCTGTTTCCTCCGGCCGCGGTCGGGAGACTAAAGCAGGAAAAGCCAACACTAGGATCAGCAGTGATTCATGGAGAGACCTCCGTCTGGTCAGCTAACATTACTGCCAAGCAGGTGAAATATAGTGATTTTGTGCTTTTAGCTGACGTGTGTCGCCTCACTGTTTTGAGCGATGCTCGTTCATGTCTATGTATAGCGAACACAAGCACGAGCCCGACGCTGACTTTCATTGACTTAACGGCCACAGGCGTCACTGTTAAGAAGCATTTCTGATTCTTACAAACAGTCCCTTTAATATCCAATAATCACCTAAAAAGATATACCTATACAGAAGCAATAACAATGCCTCAACATTTGATTTACAGTTTGGTTAGAAAAGGACTACTTTGTCTCAGCAGGTTCAAGTGCTGCAGGTCTTCCATGCTGCAGTATATACTGTATATCGGTGGCCTTAGAGCAGGTCTGCAGTAATTAGCAGGTATATTTTTCCTGCACTGGTCTAATTACAGCAGAGATGATGAGAGAGCAGAGCCTCTTCTCTTCGCTGTATCCTCCTCATATATATAGAGAGAGCTGGACCAGAGCCAGACCTATAACATCATGACCCCCTTGATTCCTCATGGAGACCCCGTTGTCTCTATCTCGTGGCTTGATCCAGTATTGCAGCAAAGGATTCGCTCTGGACACATCTCATCGCAATCACTCCTGAAGTGTCCTATACTATAGAGAACATCACACATCAACTGGAGCAGTTTAAGGTCGGTGTGGCGCAAATATGTCGCAGAAATAGGTTGCACCACTTTAGTGCACTGCTGCTGTATAGAAATAGTCCGGTCAGATCCACTTTCACAGTGGATCAGTGCGCAGCGCGCAGCACACGGAGTCTGTCAGTCCTCTCCTCTCTCTCTCTCCTCCCATTGGCTGCAGCAGGATGCTCCGTGTCTCTCCTGTTTCCTTGAACCTCACATGCAACCGGAGCAGACGGAGCTTCGGTATGGACCGAGAGGAGCAACCTTCACCTGTAGATATTTGACATTATAAGCACGAGCGCCGAAAATACGCACGGTATACTTTTGAAGTAAAAGCTCTTCTGCGCTTCGGATCTCGCATCCCTGCACAGTCGCTGCTGGAAATAACTTCATTTTTTATTCCAGTGTGTATTTTCTTTGTGTTTTCTTTGTGGGTGATTGTCGCCCCATTGCTCCAGTGTGACGGTGTTCCTGCAGGCTGTATATATACTGTATGGAGGAGATGTGGGCATGGCTTGCACCAGGAGAACCAAAACTTTGGTGTCCACATGCGTGATACTGAGCGGCATGACCAACATAGTTTGCCTGCTCTACGTCGGATGGGTCACTAATTACATCGCGAATATTTACATCAAAGTTCCCATGCCTTTACCGGAGAGAAAGTTAGAGGGAGACAAGAGAGGAGACACGCTCCGGATCATGGAGAGGCTCGACCGGCTGGAGAATGTGGTCAACCAGCACATACAAGGTAAATAACATCTGTACCTGCACCTATACAACATCTGGGCTCCATAAAACAGAAAGTTGTAATACATTTAGTGTAAATTCACAGACAGGATGTGTTTGTTTTTGGAAATTAATACAACTTCTTTTGTCTGTTAAAGAGGTTATTTGGAGGGTGTGATAGAAGACAAATGACTGCAAGAAAGCATCAGTATAACATATTTAAGAATGGCTCCACACAAGAGCTAAATAATTAGTTATAAGTAAGCTGAAATATAAGAATATCTTATTATAATTCTGCCATAAATAGCTATATATCAGATAAAGTCTTGCTTTTGAGTGCAGCATTGCTCTCCTGATTTAATGTGGTCAACCACATTTTTTTTTTATTTTGCACAATTTAAGACTATACAACATAACAAAAAAAACAAGAAATAATATACAGTGCAGGATGAGGCAAAAAACCCACTGGGCTTATCTGAAGCCTCCACCCAAAGACAAGATTAATATAAAGAAATAATATGACTACATAATAGTGATAACAAACAGGCTGTAATATAAGAATATCTAATTATGATTCTGCCATAAATGGCTATATATTAGATAAAGTCTTGCTATTGAGTGCAATTTTTAAAGTGCAGCATTGCTCTCCTGATTTACAGTGAACTAATCTCATTCATTCATACTCTTAAATATATGCTTCATCAAGGTTGATTTGAAACCATCTGCACATTCTTTAGAAGAGCACACATTAGTCTCCTCACCTTGAACTGCACTCCACCTGAAAATGTAGTGTGGCACAACATAATGCATCCTCATTGAGAGTCTAGTAAAGTGCTGGTAGTAGAAAAAAAATCATCATTAAAGTACAGTTCAGATTCCACACTGGAGTCTGATTATGGCTGTGGATAAGTTGCAAAGATAATTTTCCACTCTATCAAAGCTAATTAGGAATATTTATGAATCCCTGCTCCTTCTACATTATTTAAGTCGAACTTACTTTTAGGAATGTCTGGAATCTCTTTTTCACAAATTCCCTCAAGCCTCTCCTCCTCTCCGGGTGTACAGTTACTTTACACTTGATCACACACAGTTAATTTCTCTCCCCTCTGTGTCTTTTAAGAGAGCTATTCCTGTCATCACAGGGGGGCTCGTTTTAGGCAGGTCCCAATCTGAAAAGGCACAGAGCTGGACTGGTGCAGACAGAAATCCACTCGTGCTGCTTTGAGCAATAAGGGCTCTGTGCTAAGCTTGGGTAAACATTCCTCCTGGAGGCAGGTCTCCATTTCAGCTTGGCACCCGTAGGCATCTGCAGGGCGGAGCTTTGGTTCAGGTGACTTAACCACCAAAGTACATGTTTCGACCGTTTCTATTACTCTGGTAGAAAAGATCATTTCATGCTAGATTTGTGCTTGAAAAAAAAAACATCAGGATGGTGTGGGAACATTTCTACAGTGATGTTCCACTTTAGAAAGCCTTCATCTAACAGAAGAGATAATTATAAAAAAAGATTACTCATTAAAAAAAAACCTAACCCTGCCCGCAGCACCTCTAAAGCTCACTATTTAACACCAGGGGTGTAAGAAAATATTGATACACACGAGTATCACGATATTATGTGTTGTGATTCTGTATCGATTCTCCCAAACGATGTATTTTAATTATCCTCTTAAAAAAATATGACGGCCCGCCGGTGGGCCCAGCCATTATTCGATCTTTCAGAGGTTGAAGGTTTTAGAGCTAGAAGGAGTAGCTAAGAAGAGTAATCCAAGGAATCCATCGGTACCAACCATGTCATACGAGCTTGTCGCAAAACAGCCTAAATAATGCTCCAAAGTTACGCAAAATCTTGGTTAGGAAAAAATGGCATGGCCATTTTCAAAGGGATCCTTTGACCTCTGACCTCAAGATGTGTGAATGAAAATGATAATCACATGGAATTTTTGGGCAAAAAACCATGCAGTTTTTTGCATGCATGTTGTTTTTGGCTAATTTTTAAATTGTGTATTTCTGGTGTGTTTTTTATACTATGACAGTTTTCCTAAAATTATATTTAAAAAATAAAATTATATCGCCTTGCTTACAGTATCGCAATATATCGCAGTATATTGAAATGTTACCCCTTTATCATGATACGTATCGTATCGCCAGATTCTTGCCAATACACAGCCCTTATTAACGCTGGATATCTTTGAAATTACTGCACCCGGCCAAGAAATAGTCCCACACATATCTCCCTGTTAAACCACAACTTGTCTTTTTTACGCTTTGGTTTTGTATGGATTAAACAAACAAGATATGACATGTTAATTAGGGAGCTTTAGAGGTGCTGTTAGGTGGATATTTCACCTTTGGAGAGAGCCAGGCTAGCTGTTTCCCTCTGTTTACAGTCTTTATGCTAAGCTATGCTAACCGGCTGCTGGCTGTAGCTTCATATTTACCGTAAAATACGCCGTCAGTGCAACTCCTCTATCTATTTCCCAAAATGTCAAAGTCATCCTTTAGGAACTAGCTGTGGCTCATTGTGTTTTTGTGCCACTTTTAAAAGTAGGACAGTAATTCTGTAGTTAGTCATGCATATCAAACATTTTCACTGTTTTTGTACTCCTTCTCTCTCCTCCTTTGCATCATTGTTGACTGCTTTGGGAATTTGTACTTAACCTCACCCGCCAGATGATGTGTTACACAGAACCATCTGAGACGTCGTCATTGGAAACCTTTTGGAAAAGGGCAGGCACATTCAAAAAGTACTTGGCAGGTGATTGGATGAACCATCTGTCAATCAAGCTCTTGCCGAAACCAGTCGGGAGAAGAGCGAAAACATCTTTTCCACCTTCAGTGCCATTCTTTGCTCTTCTCTCAATAAAGAAGAAATACTCTCCAGTTCTGATACAACTGCTGCTATTGCAGCATCTTTGTTAACCTCTTCAGGAGGGTGTTCATTGTTGAATGAACAGTCACCACTCTGGGCCTTTCTCCAGCTAGCCCCTAAACCCTCTCCCAACCTACTTCCACTTTTATTTTTAGTTACTCTGTATACTGCTTATTTTTTATTCTTAATACCTTTGCACGTGTCCTCCGCTTAATACAAAACCATGGTTACGAAATGTTACGACAGTTTCTGTCTGAGAGAGGGAAGTTCGTCCCAAATTGCCGCTGTATTTATACCGTACACCATAAAGAAGGACGGTTCATTCAGCTGTGAGTGTGACCACAAACGGAGTTCACTCCATCACGGAGTGGAAGTGGGGAAGGTCCAGTTTGAGAAAGGCCCTCTGTGTCGTCACACACACAGCTAAACCATGCCCGTAGCTGCTGCAGCTCCTCACAGGATGCTGTTTGGTCCGTGATCTGGCTTGCCGGACACAAACAAATTACTCTAAACCTGACAAGATGGATTTTTGGGTGACATCTGATCTTGCGTGATTTCGTAACATCGCGAGAATCCAGCTGCCATACAAGGTAAATCTGTACTCACATACTCTACCATTAAATACAGTAAGTCTACATGCTTGTAGAGTTTGGGAGTACAGCGCCATTGTTGACAACAGAAGCTGCCGAGGCTAATGCTTGAGGAGACTGTTGATGTCGAGTTCACATTTGCAACAATAAAAACTGTTCCAACAAAATGACCCGCCACTTTAAGTACGAGCCATATTGTCTGGATTTCCCTGATAATTACTCTGAATGCATCCGCTGCAAATAGAGACCCATAATCCGTTTCTGTAAGTGGCCGACGGCATCAACAGTCAGAGAGCTTCGGGCAGAGCCAGAGAGTCATTAGTATACTTATGACATCTCTAAAAATACATCCTCCTCCTATATCACGCTGTGAGACGAGTGCAGAAATTGTATATTCTGACTCTTACCTTCTGCAGATCAGCACTGTGACTTGCACACTTACCGTAGAGAGGGTCCTGGTGCACCATTCACTCAACCACAATATGCACTTAGTTTTAGTGCACTAGAAGACTAACACCACAGAGAGCATTACTGCATGTGAGAATGAAACATTTGCTGCGGCTGAGTCAGTGTGGACAGTCGGAAGAGAAGTCTCTGGTGTCAGCGTCACACTCGGGGAAAAGACAGAAATAGAAATATTCCTCTCTTACTGTGTGATGAAGTTAAGTGGCCTGTTACCAGGACAAGGCAACATGGCAACAGCACATAAAGCGGCTGAGCTCTTTGTTGTGTTAAGTACAGTCAGCCGAGGAGAATTTATTGGAAAGTTGGACTGAGCAGGTTCACACACGCCCACCATGAGGGCTGCTTGCTGCGCTCTGTGCATGTTATTGTGACCGTCTGCAGAAGACTTTTGTCAGCTTTTACTCAAAAACGCAAATCATTAGAGTACTTTATGTTTCTCTACTTGTTGCATACACAATAAATGAAGTACTCTAAATTAGGGCTGTCAATCGATTAAAATATTTAATCACGATTAATCGCATGATTGTCTATTTTTTATCTGTTCAAAATGTACCTTAAAGGGAGATTTGTCAAGTATTTATTATTTTTTATCAACATGGGAGTGGACAAATATGCTTTCTTTATGCAAATGGAAATCAATTAACAACACAAAACAATGACAAATATTGTCCAGAAACCCTCACAGGTACTGCATTTAGTATAAAAAATATGCTCAAGTCATAACATGGCAAATTCAAGCCAACGGGCAACAACAGCTGTCAGTGTGTCAGTGTGCTGACTTGACTATGACTTGCCCCAAACTGCATGTGATTATCATAAAGTGGGCATGTCTGTAAAGGGGAGACTCGCGGGTACCAATGGAACCCGTTTACATTCACATATCTTGAGGTCAGAGGTCATAGAGACCCCTTTGAAAATGGCCATGGCAGTTTTTCCTCACCAAAATGTAGCGCAAGTTTAGAGTGTTCTTTAACCTCCTTTGCAACAAGCTAGTATGACATGGTTGGTACCATTTCTTTCCTTATTCCTTATGATTTCTAATTTCATATGATACCAGTATCTTCACTCTACCTTTAAAGCTGAGCCCGCTACAACATAAAAATCACAAGTTGTGTTAATGCGTTAAATAAATTAGTGGCGTTAAAACACATTTGCGTTAATGTGTTATTATCACATTAACTTTGACAGCCCTACTCTAAATATATGCTTGTTACTTTACAGTAACACAGCTGAGCAAATGTTTGCATACTTCTGGATATTTATATTTCTTCATCAATGTATATATTATTACCATTCCACATATAGTCTTGTTTGTTTTTGCTTTATTATTAACAGTGTTTATCTTCTTCTTTTTCTTTTTGTTTTATACAGTTAGAGTCAGAGCAAACTGCGTGAGATACTGTATGTGTGTATGAATGTCTGGTGTGACAGACACGCTGTTTTTATTAGGATGTTGTTCACGAAAAAGCAGCTTGTTTCATGGCTCGCTTCGACCTCCGAGGATGTGTATTACCAGCGTGTAGTCTGATTGAACGGCCACGAGGCCTGCGTGAGGCAGTCATTAACACAGTGCTGATTTAGCTGCAAATTATGGCTACAGTTCCCATGATGGCTTCAAGCTAATCCACCTGTCAAGTCAATTGAGAAGCTCAGTAAATCAGCGTTGGCGTTGATGCTCAGAGGACAGTTACATTTGGATATTTATCTGATGCGATTTTTCCAGAGCGACAATGAGTGCAGCTGTAGAGCAGACGAGTGAAATTTAAGAGCGGTGAATTCATGGATGTGTGCAGGTGTTTGTGTGCATGCTTGTGCATGCAGGCTGAGGTATGTAGCTCGGGAAAGTTGCACTCGCTCATACTTCCACCTCCTTTGGAAGTGCTCAGTCCTGTGGGAGATGGAACGGATAAAAGACTTGTTTCATACAGTTTTAGATGAAAGCAACCTTGTTTCTTATTTATTAAATACCCTTTTTTCTATTATTCTAATATATTTTTCTTTTTATTACGTACATGTTATTAGATATAAGATGTCTAAATGGGTGTACTGAAGGTATTAAATATATTAAACACATACATAATCAGTATGTATTGACTCTAATATCTCCCCTACTGACAGAAATATGAGAAAATCTCTTTTTAAAACAGGTTTCATGTGCAGAGAGAGCTACAGTGTTTGCTTCCAGTGTTGATTGGGCTGTTACATCGTGTAACTTATTCTGCAACACATTTTCATTTGGCACCTCGAGAGCTCATTTTCTTTTTTTTTCTTACTTTTTCTTAAAGATGCAGCATGACGGTAGATGTAGGTGATGATGATTATTTTGTCATTTTGAAAAGATGAGCATTTTGAAAGTCTGTTTATGGGTTATGTTGACAGGAGGTAATTTACGAAAACGGAGAAATAAATGAGGGATGCCCTTCTCATAGTAGTAAATTGATTGGGTCTATCTTCTACAGTGGCACAATACAATCAGTACGAAGACTCTGGAGTTAGTGAACATCAACTGGGTGGCTAATTAAGGTGAATGAGGGGCCGGTGTGCTGGCAGGTGATGAGGAACGGCAGCAGCTGAGGACTAGTGTTGTGTGCAGAGTGAAGGTGGAGGCTGAAGTGGAAAACAAATATATGTATACTGTATATATAAACAACACATCTTTGTTTTTTGCAACCAGAAGTGACACGAGAGGGGTGGAGCTAAGTACAACCGAATGCTGAAGAAGCCATTTTTAGGAGACCAATAAGGTTATGATTAACTTTCATGAACGGAAATAACACTGTGAAAGGGTTAAAGTTGTAAGACAAAAACACGGACAACTCCCAGACTGGACAACGCCGTGGTAGCGACCTGTCAATCACAAGGTAGCCAAGGAACCATAATTTACTAAATGAACATCACGCTGTATTGAAGAAGACTTGAAACTAGCGATTGAGACCATAAACTTACAATGTTTACTGAGGTAATAAATCAAGTGAGAAGTAGGCTCATTTTCTCATAGACTTCTATATGATCAGACTTCTTTTTGCAACCAGAGGAGTCGCCCCCTGCTGGCTATTAGAAAGAATGCATTTTAAGACACTTCTGCATCGACTTCCCTTTTGAGACCCAGAGGTTACTGCCTGGTTCAAATCCAGGTTAAAATAATTCATATGTACTACTATCCCCCTCTATATGAGATGTTTTTGGCTCATAACTCTTCATGAAAGCATGTACAGTAAACATCACACTCAAAGCTAATCCTAAAACCTGCTGGCTTCACTTTTCAGACACAAAGTACAGCTGAGGCTGATGGGAACATCGTTCATTTTGCCTCATTTTGTCTGTCTGAACTGTACAACGAACAGCTGATAAAGAAAGCAGAATCCATCATTTCGGACAGTACCCACCTCCTGCATCCACAAGTTTCTGCCCTCTGGCTCCCGCCTCAGACAACCATCAGTCAAAGCTAACCGATATAAATTCTCTTTCATACCCTCGGCCATTTCGCTGCTCAACCCTGTAAAGTATAGGTAGTATCAGCACCTCCACCCATGCCTGTTCTTTCCTCTTTTCACTACCTTATACAGTAATATTGTAACTCTTTTAACAGTTCTGCACTTCAAGGTTTCACCTTTTTTAGTGTTTTAGTATAGGTGGTGATGTACTGTATGTGAATATTGTCTTATTGGGATGAGATGGTGTGGTTATTGCTAATGCGGCAAAACCAATTGCCCCTCAGGGATAAATGAAGGTCTTAAACTTGTACTTGAACTTTTGAAAGATAAATTTGTCAGTGCTCTCTGGTGGACAAATTAAGTTTCTGTTGGCTACTGCAGTTTCACATGACATATCGACATGTAGGCTATCGATCTTGGCCAAGCTAATACCAGCTGATATCGGCTGGCTGATTTATCAGTCTGGCTCCACTGTAAAAAGATTATGTGTTTAAATAAAAACATTTGTAGAAGGAATATTTCCGTTTTGCTAGGTTGGCAGAATTCTATGACTTATTCAGCAAGCAGCCAGGTAGGACACCGGGCACGTTTAGAGAAACAGAGAGCTGTATGTAAATTGGAGGATAATAGACCATCCCCCTTAAAGGTTTTTATGATTTCATCATCACTGTACAGCGATAGTGCTTATCAGGCCTTCGCATCTGCTGAAATAGAGTAAAGAGAAGAGACATTCGCAGTGCGTAGCCTGTAGGCAGGGATGCAGACGGCGTGAGAGAGCGTCTGGGGTGAGGAGTGGGAATATAGAACGAGCAGACATACTGGGTGGTAATTCCAATAAATCGAGAAGTTATTGAAATACTGGGATATGAATGCACTGGAGAATGTTTGGTAATGAAAACAATTAATTATTCTGACTCCAGAGGGCAAAGTCATCACAGAGAGAATAAATTAGATGTGTAAAAGCCTCTTACAAGAGTGTCGATTCAAAGGTCGTCCCCTGACAATTTCTACTAAATAGATCAGTTCACTATTGCAAATTTGCTCAGTGTGGTTTTTCCCCAGTGATTTTCTGCAGCCACGGCAAAAGAAAAATGAAAACAACCCTTGTAAATCAGACTGAATTTAGCTGTGACTGTACAGTACGAGCTTCACATCGCAGCTCCAGCTGACAACAAGCCGTTTATCTGTATACATTGATACACGGTGATGAACTTCACTGCTCAGAGTCGGTGAAGGAGACGCTGTAAATGTTCCTCGGGAGAAACTTACAGCTGCATTTCACTGATTTTTGACCAGTAGGGTAAAACTTGTGGAGCGTCAGTAAAGCGGCAGCAGAAGGAACAAACTGAAGTGCTTTGTTGCTTCATACTCTCTAGATTTGTCAGCTGTTGTTTCTGAGTTGTTTTTCTCACTCCTCTGCACTTTCTTTCTTTCTCATAATGGCACTAAGTGAGGAAGCGTGCTCTGGTTCAAACAACACCCATGCCATTATGTACAAAGTGATTTCATCTGTTGTAAACAAGCTTGGACTGTCATTTTCTCATTGCAGTAGAGTAGTTTCTCTTTTCAGAGTTAAGACTACAGTCCTGACTAGATGATCTAATCTGCCAGCACACATTTTCAAATCCACGGCATCGGAGATGGGACTGCTCAATCTACTCCTCCATAGAAGTTAACCTTAAATGCGTCTTAAAAGCAGAGTGATACTGAAAGTGCAAAGGTTAGACACGTCATAGCAGTGATATGTGGGGTATTATATCACGACTGTGAACCAATGAGATTGCTTGATTTGATCTCTCTCTCTCTCTGTGTGTGTGTGTGTGTGTGTGTTGTGGTAGAATTGATTTTTATATGAATTTATAATTCAGCAAATGGATTCTAACGATATAAAATGAATGTAAACCAAATTTCACACACTTTAAGTGACAGTAGGCAGAAAGTTTTTGGCATCATTGGGCAAAAATTCCATAATATTCAGCACATTGTAATTCAAGTGTTCTGAGAGACTTCTGCACCTCCTCATGACTCTGCTCCTCACTTTGGCCAGTCCCAGGTCATTTCAGAGAGAGAGCGTTCCTATTGGCTGTACTCCGGCTGGTGGGCGGTGCTTGGTATTTCCTCATCTTGATCTCAACATGGCTGCTGGGTCACAAACTTTCTCATTTTACAGCTAAACAGTACACTACAAGATGTTTCTGAAAACATTTGAGGTGAGAAATAGTAATTACAGTAACAGAATATTGATTCATATTTGATCAGCGCTGCCTAGTTTGACCGTTTCATCAGAGTTTGTGAGTGATTGACAGCTGGCTCAGAGACGACAGACTCCAGCTCAGTTCTGATTGGTTGTTTTTCCTCCAGTCTGTGAAATCTTACAGATGCCATTAGGAGCACCGGAGGACACAGAGGCACATGATTTTTTTGTAATCTGTCTCATGCACTACAGTCAGGATATAGTGACCGTTTTAAAAAAATAACTTTTTTTTAATCATATTTGCTCCATTTCCACCCACTGCTGCTTTGACTACCAAGCCCATCACAGTTTAATTCCCTGAATTCCTCTGAGTGGTCCCTTCATATACACAATGTGTTACATCACACACAAACTACACACAATCAGGGCTGCAAAATAACTATTATATGAATTATCAACTAATCTGCAGATTAGTTTTTAGGCCAATCAATAAATCAATTTGTCTGTAAAATTTCAGAAATTGGTTAACAATTGCTATCACAAATTCAAGGTGACTTCAAATTGTTCATTAGTCCGATCAACAGTTAAAAACAAAACAAAAATCCGATATACTATCACGTCAGACAAAGAACAAATCTTCACATTGAGAAACAGGAACTAGGTAATACTGCTTTAAAAAAATGACATAAAGAATTAATTGATTACCATAGTTGATTAATTTTCTGTTGATCAACTAATCAACAATCAAGAAAACCGGGCCGATCTTTGAAGTGTTGCACGAACGCCGTTAACAGCTTCTTCAGGCCGTCTGGTTGTGGTGATGAAGATGAAGCTGTATACACTTTAAAGTAACTTCACATGTTTAACTGTCTGTAAGCTGTAATATTAGAAATACACGCATCACTAAGGTAAGCGTTGTAAAGGACATAAAGAATTATTATATACTTGGAGTTCAGTATGAAAAGTTGTTACCACCTAAACCAAAAACGTCAATAAATTGAGTAAAATTTGACTAACTAACCTCTTAAACGTGACTACATGTATTGTGTCAACAGAAACAACATTTTTCATGCATTAGATTGAAGCTGCATGTTTTCCGCTCTGCAGATCCTTCTGTTTATAAGACACTGGACTTCAGCCGTCCATATTAGATTGGCCTTTATTGAGTCAGCTGGTGCTGATGGGAGGTTATGATGGGGGAGGGTGGAGATGGATTACGGGGTGAGACTCGATGAGACAGAAGTGAATTATCGTGGCCTCGAAACGAGATTCATCAACGCTAACTATAATTGAGATCTTCTATCAAAATACATTTTCCCAACCTTCACTCATCGTTAATCCAACTCCAGCTGCAGTTATCTGCCATGAAGCTTTGCATTTCAAAACAGTAGGCATGAATGTTTCTCCCACTAAAAAGATTGCTGTTGAGCTACTTTCAAACCTCAGATGTCTGAGCATCATTGAACGCACCACCAATGTAAATTTGAATCTTTACCACACTGAAGATGTGTTCAGTCAGGACGAGTGTTACTCAGGGTCCTCCTGTGAGTTGTAATAATTGCAGAGGTTGTCTGCGTTCTTCATCCCGTTTACAGTTAATCTGTAAAATAAAAAAATGAACAGAACAGAATTTATGTCTCTAGAGGAGGCTGGGTCATTTTAATATTACATGAACTCAACAGTGATTTTAAGCCTGTAAATGCAGAGATATTAGCTAGATATGTCTTGCACTGCCCCACTAAATAATAAACGGTCCTAATTTATTACTTTTTTCTACAGTGAATTTGTTTGTTTTGACATAGACCACCAGCCACGGGTGGAGCTGTGAGAACCAAGCTATATGTGTAGACGTTAGTGCAAATTTTAAACAAATTTCCGAGGAAAAAAAAAAGAAAATGGGAGTTAATATGAGTTGCTGTTATGCAAATATAGTTTAGTTTAGTTGGTTAATTGAGATAAACACTTGGGTTCCCTGAATCTTTAGTCAGGTGCCATTAAACCACTGCAGAAGATGATGATATAATTAAAAGAGAGCAGTCAAAACTCAAAGAAACCATCAAATGTAGAAAAATATGGCATTTCTGTTTGTGTCATGTATTAATTTGAGTCTTTTCATCACTTGACACCAATCTGCTATTTTTTTGTCTCTCCAGAAGGGCATTAATTGACTAATTCACATGCTATATGTACGTCATGAGTTACTCAGTCTATTGCACATTGTTGCATTTTGCTTTTATCAATACGCCAGCTTTTCTACATTTGCCAAGCGCAAAAACCTTCTTTGCGATATTTTGACTTTTTCAGAATTTCCTGCGCCTCTGATCAGGTTTTTAACTTCCACACATACAGAGATCAACATACAGAGATCAACATCTCTCTTCCTCACCACAGGCTTCGCTTTTACTCAACTGCACTTTTTGTACTTGCTTTTCATAGGCCAAGACATTTTCCACAGTAATTTGGACCCAACAAATGACTTGAAACTTAATAAATCCAGTCACACTTAGTTGCACAATACTCCCTGTTGACAGGCAGAGAAACAAGGTGCTGAAGACTTACAGTAGTAAATCTGGTTGTTAATCACATGAAGTCCACAGCTAATTTTATCCAGGTTTGAGTTATAGATATTGGCAGATACTGTACTATGATTAATGATGTACTTTTTTAAAATTAGCATTTCTACTTTCCTTCAAAATATTCCATCTTAAATGTAAAAGTATCTAGTCATTTAGTCTCATTTACATCCAGTATAATGCTTGAACTGTTATTATAGAAAGACTCAGTATCATATGTTACAATATGTTATATATAGGCCTAAACAAGCTAAATCATTAAACATTACATGTCATATCTTATAATATGTGAAATAATTTAATGTTGTTCACCTTTTGTGTCTATCTTTATATGGATTCACAACAAGAAGCTGTTAAATTGTCATGAAATTCTTCTGACATTCATATAATCCACTCTGCACAGGCTGTAGTTGGTCTTTGATTGATTTAAAATGCAAAGTTAGCTCTTTTTTATGGCTCTAACCACTAAAGGTTCAAGGTTTCTCTTTCTTAACAGAAGGAAAAAAAATGCTTTCAGACTGTTTTCATGGACAACTTTTACAGAAAACAAAAGCCAAGAGAATAAAATTAGTTAAATAAAAGATTTGATTAGAAATGTAAAAAAACAAAACAAAATTAGAATACATTTTTAACAACCTTGCTAAATGAATATGCTGTTGTTTTCATTTGTATTTGACATGGCAGACTTATAGAGGGAAAATAAACTTGATACATTTACTTACTCACTTTTATGAACAACATATTTATTGCATGGATAAACCTTTTAAACTATCGTGTGGGTCTGCTGGTATGATTAGTACGTGCAAAGAAAAGGTGGCACTATTGATGAGACTCTTCTACTGAAAGCCTTTACCTCTTGTGCTCCTGAAGTTTTTATGACTTTATAAGGGTTTAAATCATTGAGAAAAACTTTAGATCATGTTCGAGAAATAAAGAGGTTGTAAAAGTGTTTTATCCCCCGAGGTCACAAAGCACTCAACCTTTTCCTCACAGGATAAAATTTAAGACTCTGTGTGGTCGCTGTCAAAGAGCATCTTTACTTTCAGTTCAATGTGAGAACAAGTTTCTACATGACTCAGTTGTCCTCGGCTGTTGCTGACACACACAGTGTCAGATGCCTCATGCTCGTGACAAACTGAGAGTGAAGCTTCTGTGTGAGGAGTCTCTGCCCGTTTTTAACTTGCTCGCTATAGACGTGTGATTTACAGCTGAAACAACTGGTCGATTAATCGATTAGTCCGTAGACTGGAAATTATCCTGCAACAATTTTGAAAATCGTTTATGATGATTATTGTTCATGGAATGATGCCAAAATAATCTGCTGTTTCGTGCCGCTCAAATGTGAAGATTTCCTAAATAGCGTTAAAACTTCACAATGTTGCAGAGAAGATTAATATACAGAAATTATATATCTACAATATAAATAATATGACTACACATTAATCGACAGTATTCATATCCATCAGTTAAGTTGATGATAAAAATAATTAGTTGCAGCCCTTTAGTGTAATTGTTGACACCACATAACTTTTTGTTGCAAAAACATATTTTCTGCAGTAGCACCTTTAAATACTAAGACACATTTATCTGATCTTATTTCTATATTTTTGCAACAGAACAAAACAAAAACTCCTATTAATACACCACATACATATGAAAAAGACAGTATATTATTTAGTTATACCATCCAAAATCTGATGTATTTTCTTTTATTTATTTGTTTGCACATAAAAAAAACACAATTATTCTAAATACATTTAATATACACTCAAATACATTCGCATATATACAAACCCACTTTTACCGATATATAAAATACAATAAGAGCTTGTGCAGGAGAGGTAGGAAGATAAAAGCTTATACAAAGACCTCCCCTAAAATCTCAAAACAAGATGAAGAAGAATTGCATTGAAATTAAATGCAAATATTGAAAGATGAAAAGGTTTGCTACAAAATAAAGAGAACAGAAAGAAAAGAAAATAGAAGAAATTGGAACTCACATACTACTATTTGTATAGTTTAAATTAACAACACTGTGAGCACTCAACTGATTTTGGTCGTACTGTGGAGCGGTTGATGCCTGAAGTTCTCCCCACTTCCTGTCGGTGCCGCTTCCTGGTGCAAGAGCAAGCCATCAAATATTCACAAATGCCAGGAGAATGCAAACGCTTTGCATAAAAGTAGATCCGATCCATTGTGAGGAGCTTGTTTTGTATTTGCACAGGGATGTCTCAGCTGAATTGCACACTGATGAGAACAACAGTCGGTGCATCGCAGCTCCAGAATCATTTCTTTACAACAACTTACCCCATCTGCAGTCGTCTGAAGGTAGACGTGGTGCATTTGTTGCCGTGTTTGTTGGTGATTTCCTTTATAGTCACATTTTCTTGTAAATAAGAAAGAAGATGATCCACGTTTTTATTTTCCAATTAAAAAATCCATAAACATGACAAAATTTGATCTCGAATTGCAAGGTCACAGGGTGTTTAACGTCACTTTAATGTTGATTTTAAAACTAAAACTATGCCTCAATGTCCCCTTTTTTAATAAGACTGCACTCTGAAAGGTTTTAGAAAGCTTCTAGATCTTCTGACAGGACATGATAGGGCGATACAGCCGCCAGGCAGTGCTTTGTCAGTCTGGTAGAGAGGGCAGTGGCTGCCGTCAGCAACCAGCCGGCAGCCGTTCAGTCTGAGGTGCAAACCAACGCTGTGCAAAAACTGTCTTGTGCTTTTGTGGGGTATCTGCTGTGCGGCGATAAGGACTGGGCTGTTTCACTTTTTTGCAACACAGCAGCAGAGTTTTCGAGCTAATTATATATCTCATTGTATTGTTGTAGGAATTTGTGTTAGATAAATTCCTCCCTCAACCTATACGTCATGACTCATGATAGTGCCAGTGCAGAGCAGAATGTAAAACAAGGCATTTTTCAAAGTGATGAAAAATGAAACGCGAGAGCACATCTGCTCCGCTCTGATTACAGAACTGAAACACAAACTTTCATATTTCTGTACGGAGAGCTCGCTTTGCCAGTTCCTCTGAATCAGCAGCCTCAGGTTGAACACATGGACACGCTGGACTTCTCAGCTGTGGCTCTACAGGGCTGAAAAGCTGCTCATTGATGCCTCCCGGGAAGAACATTTACTTTTGGGTGGTGGGTTCACTTTGATTTTGGGTGGTGCGCTGAAACAGCTCGTCGTACGATGCCTGGAGCTGCTCACAGCCAAATCATTCAGCTACCTTTTTCTGTGTTATGAAGAGAGGCATCAACAAAACAATCAGTATATATATCTTTGGTGTTTGTTCTAAGTTTTGTTATGCCTTTGGGTTGTCCGTCCGTCTGGCCAGACTATTCTTGTGAATGCGATATCTGAGGAACGCCTTGAGGGAATTTCTTCAAATTCGGTGCAATTTTCCAGTGTCCAATAGTGACAATATCACTCAAATCAGTTTTAAAGTTAGAGCGAAGATACTGGAATCGTATGAAACTACAAAACATAAGGAATCCATTGGTACCAACCAGTCATAGCTTGTTGGGAAGGATGCTAAATAACACTTATGTTACATTTTGTCGAGGAAAAAAAGGCATGGCCATTTTCAAAGGGGTCCCTTGACCTCTGACCTCAAGATATGTGAATGAAAATGGTTTCTATGGGTACCCACGAGTCTCCCCTTTATAGACATGCCCACTTTATGATATTCACATGCAGTTTGGGGCAAGTCAGTTGGGCTTGAGTTTGCCATGTTATGATTTGAGCATATTTTTTTATGCTAAATGCAGTACCTGTGAGGGTTTCTGGACAATATTAGTCATTGTTTTGTGTTGTTAATTGATTTCCAATAATAAATATATACATACATTTGCATAAAGCAAGCAAATATCTCAGTATCAATGGGGCTTCTGTATGACATGTTCCTTCATTCATGCGAACCTTGAGACCTCAAAAATAGAAAAGATTTTGAAATGAAAGGGGCAAATTCAAATTTCGCTTCACCTTTAACATGTTTAATGCATTACCCCCCGAATAAGATAAACTCTTTAGTAACAGACTCACTGTGATGTTTCCGGTGTTTCACTCGTTTGTTTATCGTTGGCAGCCTCTTTTCACTCGAGGCTTGATAAGCCTCATTACTGGCCTTTAGCTTGTTTCTTCACCTTTAACGGGTGATGTGAGAGGTGCAACACATTTAGCTGCTTTTGCAAATGGAGACGGCCTGAGGCTGTTTTTCTCCATTTCCTCATGAATGAGCACGCCAGTTCACACTTGCATCCGGGCTGCAAGGCTTTTTATGACCAACACCAATGATGATGAAACATATTTTATTTTGTGTCAAATTTTATTTTATTTTTCCCAGTTTCTTTTATTCCTACTTTTGTATTCTTCAGGTGGATTTTGGACTACAAACAACGCTTGTCTTTGTATTTTACAGTCAATAATGTGATGACAACAAAAAAGAGTCACTTTGTCCTCTATTTTTCACAGTAAGTGCAGAGCTTCTCAGGTTTTTACATCCTCTAGTCTGTATTTTCGACCTGTATCAACAATTTTCCTTTCTTCCCCAACAAATCAGCAGTTGTTGGTTAAACAGACATTGGCATGTCCACCGTCAGGGAACCGTCTCAATCAAGTGTCAAGATTTTCTTTTCCGAGGCACTCGCTGCACCATTTGATTTATTGACGTGTGTACTGTCAGTCACAAAAACAGAACAAGTGACAGAAGTGTCGTAACTGGTTGAAATGAAACACTGTCGACAGAGTTAAAGGGGAACAACGGCCATATAAACTAACTTTTTCACCATCCTACCTGAACCGCCCCAAAATACAACCTAAGCTGTACCCACATGAATGCGGACAGTCCCAAATTTAAAATCTTTGTTCCATGTTGCCATGGACAACATGTGATGGAGAGATCTCATTGCAGCCTTATTACCCGAAGGGGATGAAGAGGAGTAAATAAATAAATAAGTAGTTAACATTAGTGACATGATTTGAGCTGTAGCAGAGTTTTCTTTCTTCTTTCAACTCTCGTCCCAAATATGCCCAAAATTAATTTCCATCCTTTGTTTCGGCCCCGGGGAAGACGGGACGTCCTTAAGCTCGAGCCCTGACTGATATTATTAAACAGGCTATATAAGATGATTGAAAAAATACTGCAACTTGCTCATGTATAAATAAACATGCTATCTCTTTCTAAATCTATTATATGTTAACAATAAACACACGACAGGGAAACTGTGTCATACCTTTCTGACTTCTTTCGTCTTCCAGTAGTTATAATCTATGCTGTCGACTAAGCACTAACTAACACTCACTGAAGGCCCTTTAGACACAATGCGACAACGGCACCACTGCGCTCTGAAACCCGTTATTTCCAATGGCTTGCGTCACGCCGCGGCAGCTTTGCTGAGATGCTGTGATGTGTGACAAGCGCAGCTTAAATCGTGTCGCGAGCAGCTCTCCGCCGGGAAAAGACATTGGGTGTAGCTCTATTTCAGTCCAGGTGGAAACAGTAGGGCTTATGGCTTAAACACGCTGTACCGCTGTACAGTGCCAGAAACATGTTGAGATAACGAAAAGGAAAAGAAAAGGTGTGAAAAATTCACATAAATCGGGATAAATGCGGGAGGATTGTGACCCTGGGAGGAAACCGGGAGAGGGAAATGAAAAACGGGAGTCTCCCGGGAAAATTAGGAGGGCTGGGAAGTCAGAAAGGTATGACACAGTTTCCCTGTCTTCTAAATGTTTATTGTTAACATATAATAGGTTCAGAAAGGGACAGCGTGTTTATTTATATTGCAAATGTTGTTCAAATCAAATTCAATTTAGCCTATAGAATAATATCAATGTTGTAGAAATGGCCCTTTAAGAAACTGTCCATTGCACACATGCAGTATGCCAACATTCACCACGTCCAACATAAACTGCACGTATTGTGAAAAGCCTTATTTATCTGTTAATCTCTACAGAATATTTTGATTCTGTTTCTGAACCCTCAGCCCATCATCCTGTCTTTGATTTCCACGTCTCTTAATTTACGGCATGTCATGTTTATTTCTACATGAAAGTGATAGAACAGAGGGAAGGGGAGAAAATAATTTAAAACACGGACGAGATAAAAAAGAAACCTCAAAGGTCTCATTAAAGGATCTCTCCGTTAAAGGCAAGGGCAAACAACAAATAAGGACGCAGACTGAG
The DNA here is from genome assembly GCA_916701665.1 of Sebastiscus tertius. NCBI lineage: Eukaryota > Metazoa > Chordata > Actinopteri > Perciformes > Sebastidae > Sebastiscus > Sebastiscus tertius. The sequence continues at coordinate 78,768 of CAKAOH010021618.1, read as the reverse complement.
CAGAAAAGCAAGATATCAACCAGGAGAAATAACCTGTAATATAACAGACACAGTAATGGAAGCAACATAGATGGAAACAGAGATGATATCAATGCTGGCTGTAAAGTGATTCTTATCTGGTGTCAGATCAGTGTTTGTGGGAAATGGCCGGCACAGAAGTGAAAGAGATAAACATCAATGTATTCATGTTGTGCCTGTTCAAAATATCGAGCATCTTGTGCCTCGCAGGGCAGTGAAGCACTAGTTGCTGTTTGGTTGGAGTGGAAACCTGACTACATTTGGTCCTTTGTTGAAAACAGGTGATTTAAATTCTCCATCATGAGATGACACTTCTAATTTCAGTACTTCATCAGCAGTGTGACAGAAAGTGAGGCAGTCTTAGGAAAATGTATGACCAATTAAATGTGTTTTTTCCTGGGTTTGACAACAACTTCATCACATTTCAGGCTGGTTTTCTCCCTCTTCCACAAGCAGTTCTGCAGTTTGACCCACAGGTCATTTGTCCTCCTCTGAACAGTAAACGGAGAGATCTTGATTGATACCGTTGTCCGGGCCTTCGGCTAACTTGCAGATGTTGGGAATGGATGGTCAGTTATCAAACCTTAAGAGCTTCGACCATTATTCGCCTGAGTCTATCTACCCCGTGAGCACATTTTCTACTCGCCGGCATTCGTCTCACTTTCTCTCACTTCGCTTTCTTGTCAGCGTCTCTCCAACCGCAATAATGTTACTATCAGCTCTGCTGCTTTTAACCCACAGCATCACACGTCTCATTCTTTTTTGTTACAGAGATGTCTTTTTCCAGCTTTGACTTCGCAGAAATTCCCACTCTGCTTTTTATACTTCATCAAAACACATTGCAAACAAAAGGCTTCATGTGTCTTCGAGGATTTCATCTCAACTGAAGTCCTAATTTTGCAGCAGAGTGATGAGACAGCTCCAGTTTCATCCTTTGATAGAGGTGTTTTTCAGTTATGTCAAAGGCAACCATCAAGCAGGAAAGGGCAGTTGATTCGTGGCAAGCAGCAATCCCCTAATGTCCTCACCAAGATCAATAATATGTCATCTTATTTTAGTTTAGAAACTGATGTTAGTGATTTACAGTTAATTTGAGATCGTGCATCTAATTTAAGATTGTAAGTAACTGCAACAAATCAGTGCCAGCAGATGAAACTACCTGTTTAAACATCTAGTAGTTTCTCAAGAACATTCTTTAAACTCAGTCAGTATGTTAACATGCACACCAGAAACCAGGTTAGTCTTACAAACCAGACATTGCATTTACATGCACTGTAGTAGCCTGGTTACCGTAAACCAGTGTATACATGCAGCACGTCACTAATCAGTTTATTCCCTATAACCTCTGACCTAGCTTTACTTATTCCACACTAACTATAATAATAACACAAAATGCTGCCTCCTGACTTGTGACTCGTATACGTTTATATACCACTAATTTGTTTTCCCAATTAAGTTTTGATGGGAAACATAATTGCTGCCTGGATTTTATGTTCAGTGGCAACTTTTGAGTTGTTTTTTTCCAGTGAAGAAGGTGCTACAATTCTTTACTGCATATTAGCTGTAGAGAGGTGGATGGTGGGCGTAAAAAGTGCAGGATTTTGCCACTGGAGGCTTTGGTTCATATCCAATCCTTGGCTTAAAGGTGCTAAATGCAAGATTGCGAGCATTTCTCAAATCCACTCAACGGCTCTCAACATGGCGTGACTTGCAGCCAACGGTGCTAACAGTGCGGTCGGGCCGGCGTTATCAGCTGTAACCGCCGTATAAGCGCAGTGCAGAGTGGCGGATGTGAGCTAGCCAGTGGGGCATGCTCATGCGCTAAAAGCACTCGCGGCAGACCCGGCAATGTCAGCAAAGCAAGGAAAGATTACAAAACACACAAAGAGGGAAAGTGACTTCATTCTCTGCTCAGGTAGACATTACTCCTCTACATCTTTACATAGCAAATAGTTGGTTGATGCTACATTAATGCTCTGAATATCAAATTTAGCACGTTTAAGGTTTGGGAAAGATTGTGATTAAATTAAATTTTAATTTAAATTTAATAAAGTAAACATATTCTGCTTGAAGCCACTATTGATTTGCTGTGAGTACCTAAACATAAATACAAATAATGTAATAATGCTTTAGTTGCTATGAGCAGATATTATGATGTAAGAGCAGATATTGCCAAAAAGAAATCAGATACATAGCAGGGAACAATTTGCAAATACGTTCAGTATCAACACTTGGCAACTTGTTGCTAATAGATGTGTGGCATTACATTTCTTACCAAACGTGCATGCTGTTGCAAATTAGTAGGCCTATAATATGAACGTAATTTTTAGGAGAGAGAGTGTGTGTGTGTGTGTCGGGGGTCAGAGAGCAGGATCTGTAGTGTGAGTGCTTTTCCTTCCAGTCTGAATGTGTCTGAATTATACAAACAGTCAACTGTTCAGCAGTGGAAACAGATTTAATGGTAGTTTTGAGGATACGCTCAGTTTTAGTCCGACTTTTGAGGACATTTTAATCACAAGGCTGCTGTATGAAGTTATTCACATGTACAATAAAAGACAATCAGAAACCTGGTTATGCAAATATGTGGCTAGATGAAATATATCCGGGGAAATCAGGTTTCTCTGATCCCCTAACCTTATTACAGAAGCCGGGTTTCTCGTATACATCATGCTTGAAAAATCAGGTTACTGCTGAAAGGCGAAATCTGGTTACTTAAGTGCACGTAAACATGACAAGTTAGAGCAGCTCAGTATTTATACCGACAACTGTTCTCCTATTCATGGCGGTGTAAAGATTGTGAATGGCACTTTTTCATATGCCGTGTACCGTTTGTCAGCTTTTCTATCAGCACAAACCTCGGGAGATGAGCAGCTTTTTGAATAGCGACTCTCACAATAGCTCTGGTTGTGACCTATGCCTTATTTCCCTCAACACCCCCAGAGAGAGAAATCAAGGAACTCTATACCTGAATAATTGATAAATGCCCCCTACCAGCTGTCCACAGAGGCCATGATCAAAAACAAAACATAAAATAAAATACTGGATATCTATGTCTGCCATCCAAGTCCATGTAGACTTCATTAATATAGAACAGAGACTTCTGTTTCTATACGCAGCGGTAAGAACAAGACAAACTCGACCGTGTTTTAAGGATTCTGTTACTTGTCAGTTAAATATTAAACACGGTATGTCAGAAGCTTTCACAATCCTTAAGATCTTTTCCTATTCATTAAAAAAAATCTCCTCATGGAGTGGTGCCATTGTAGATGAATGTTTTTGTGCAGCTCGGCTGGAATTATTTGCATTGCTAGAAAGGAATAGTTAGATATGGAGGACAAGCAGGAGGCCCTCTGTTGAATACGAATAGTGCTTTCACCAAAGGCCAAATAATTTATGATGATATAACAATCACTGACAGACTTTGACTTATTGCTCTTTAGAGTTGCTGTTCCTATCACGATCCTTGAACAAGAGATATAATTTAATCAGACCAATTGGCTGCCAAGTCTGCTTCGATTTTGATTCATAAACTGCCTCAGTCAAGTGTTTATTTGTTAAGGCCTGTAGTTAAATCAGATGGATCAGGAGAGGGAAATGTTTCCTTCTGAATCTAAACCTGATCGTGATTATCACACAAACACATGCCAACACTAACCTTTTGGTACAGAAAGGCATCACCCATGGCGATGGCGATGTCAGTTAGTTGGTTGGTCCACCACATTGGTCCAGACTGAAATATCTAAATAAGTGCTGCATAGAGCCAAAATGCAAACATTTACGGTCCCCAGAGGATTAGTCCTACTTACTTTTGGTGGTCCTCTGACTTGTGGTTTCACAAAAACTGTGGTTCATTGTTTGTGATTAGCTGCACTCCGGGTTTCAATAAAGACATGACTTGCCATTTCTGTTCATTTCATGAGGGATGCTGAAATATTTTATGACCTCTGCTCTGTTGTCATTCTCCTACTCATGAAAGTTTCATGATGTTCTTTTTGTTTTGTAACTCGTCTCGTAGGATTTGCCTGTTGCAGTTTCTAAACCCAACATTCAAGGGTGGCCCCTCCTTCCCGGCTCAACCATGGATGTATAAAGAGAACTGGATACAGCGTTGAAGGCGGGGCTCTGTTCATTCCTATGAAAGTTGCTCAGTGGCGCATGAAGCAAAAAAGCTTGACTTTCGAGTATAAAATTAGCCGGATCATCCGGCGATCTTCCGCATCCATTGGCCCAGAGAGCAGGCGCAGTAGCGTTTCCTTTAACACTAACTTCCAGCCCTCAGCCTGGGTCTCATTCACATGAATGGAAGCTATTAATGCAAATTTTTAGGACATAATGATTTGAATAAGGGCTATTCAAGTGTTCGTACAGGGAATAAAATTATCCGCTGATTTACAGACATCTCTTTCCTGATGTAAGTCTATGGGAAAAGGGTCTTTTTGGGCTTTTCTAAAGCCTGAAAACAGAGCCATGAGGAGGTGCAGAAGTCTAGTTATCTCTCAGGACACTTGAATTACAATATGCTGAACGGTTATTATGGATTATTTGCCTAATGATGCCAAAAACTTTCTGCCTACTGCAGGTTTAATGTAACTCTTATTTGCCAGAGTGGCTCTCTAATGTGTTATTGAACGCTCTGAAACACAAAAGCAGCAAATCGTTTTGATGGAAAAATATAGGAAAAATATGTCTTGGTTGAAAAATTCCAGGGGTTATACTTTAAAATATCATTGCCAGTAAATAATTGTTATTGGCTCAGAAAGATAGATGCCCTAAGTGATAGATTGATGGCCTTCTTCACCCTGGACTTCTCCGTGCCTTGGGCCACATCAGTTTATATCTCTGCTCTCAGGTGAACGCTCTGAAATGTTTTTGATTTATATCCTATGCTGAAGTGTGCTTTTCTGAGAGGAGGCTACACCTCAGACTCCACTTTATAAAGAAAACAACTCCCCGTAAAGGACAAATGATGCTAAGCGTGGGGGCATTGATAAAGCTTGCAAGATAAAAAGTGAAAAGATACAGTGAAGAAGCACTTTTTTCCTCAGTGCTGAGGAAGTCAAATCTGATAGGGGGTTACAGAAAAGGCATCTCAGATGACTGAATTTAATGGAATAACAAATCCAGCTTTTCAAGTCGAACAGTGGGAATGAGAAATGTGGCGCAGGAGCAAAATGTCCAGAGCTTGATATCAAATAACATCGGCGCTGTCTCATAATATCTGCTGTTGTTCAAAAGAAGGAAAAATATTGCAGCTAGTTGCTCAGAATCTGCCAAAGATAATGACATTGAGTTTCTAGAGGAGAATTCTTCTCCTAAAAGAGGAAAAAAGCACAAAGAAAGCCTTTGTACCCTTCTGAAGGGCACGAGTGATCTCAACGCTTTAATGAGGAGGAATGAACAAAAGGGGTAGAGATGACAAAGGCCGCTGCAAGTAAACATGACCCTCCTCCTAAATTCTGCCACTGCGTATCCCCTCATGGGAATAAACAAAGAGAAAGACAAAGCCACACACCCCTTTCCTCTTGCAAGAAGAAATGCCAGTGTGACGCGCCAGCTACTGATGCGTCCTAATGAGAGCATTTCTCCAGAGCCAGTCACAGAGGCCCATACAGCACCTATAGAGTGGTGGACTCAGCCCCCCGCCCAGTAAACGCACTAATTGGTTATTAGCTGTATTTACTGTCTCACAGTTAGAGTACTGTGAGAGCGTATTATATCTGTGCTATATAAGCATACACAGCTGATCACAGTCGGTGTGTAAAAGCTGCCGTGTTCTGCAAACACAAGTACCTTGTTCATGATACACGTTGACGTGAGTGCATAGGTGGAGCAGGGGATGTCAAGAGAAAACAGAGACTCTACTCTCAGCTGTTGAACAAAATCATTGTGTCATTCTATAAAAGTAACCCATATACACTTCTACAACACACCTCGCTCACAGGTTATTCTTTTTTTCCCCTCTTGTCGACTATTTCACGAGCCTATACTACGAAGCAGGATTTAGGGTTAGCGAGGTGACTTCGGGGTTAACTCTGGGTTTTCCATCCTACTGTACGACGGTGGTGCACTTCTTTCCGGGGTAGATCGTCATGGTAACTTAGGCTGAGCACCTAACCTGCTCAGCGTGTAGGAGAATTACGGTGGCTTACGCAAAAAACGTGAAAACGCGCATGGCCCTATCGAGAGCCAGTGTTTGGTTTGTCCGTTCTGTGCTACAGTAGAAACATGGCGTACTCCGTGAAAGGGTCCATATGTAGATATATACTGCTAATTTTAAGGTAACAAAAACACAATGATTCTTAGTTTCAGGTAATTACACACTAAATAAAACATACTTATTAATATGTATATATTACAGCCAATAGATCCCCCTAAATGTTACATACTGGTCCTTTTAAAACAATGATTAGCGCAGCTTTAAAGTTGACAGGATATGATGAGAAATTAAATAAATCTTGTCACAAGGACGGGTCTCATCATATAAAACCAAAACGTGTGGAAAACCTGTGCATCATTATTGATACCCTGTATTTTGGTTTGTTTTCTTTGCCATATTTTCTACAGGTCTGGCACAACATGGAATTAAATGCATAGCTTTTAGTAATGATCCACCAAACAACCACTATTGCTGTAGTTGGGAATATGTGCATCCCAGTATGCTCACACCCTATCAACAAATGAATTCATTTAGTTGTTTTTCCACATTTTCCATCTTTAGAGAGTGCAATAAAAATGCTGCATCATACACAGATGAAAGGCAGTTATATAAAAGTCTGTGTTTGAAGACTGAAGGGAACTGACCCTCCAGTGCTCTTTTTCAGTCTAGACTGTGGACGAGTCGGGAGGTTGTTTCCTCGGAGATCTAAGACCCTCGCGGGCTGGCTGTTAGGGGACATGAGATATGATTCAGAACGAGGCCATGCCGCGATCAATTAAATCTTTAGAATTGAATCCAAACCTCGGAGACAGCCAGTGCAGCAATGATAAAACAGGAGTAATATGATCATGTCATTTAGCTTCAGTTGGGAGTCTAACAGCAATAATTCCAATATTACCCGCAGCTCAAATGGTGAGATGATCGAGATGAAAGCGTGACTCACCTTCTCTATGTCGCTGTGAAATGAGAGCAGTTTTATCACAACAGTGTTTCTGAACTGAAACACAGTTGAACTTCACCTGCAAAATTAGAGAAAAAAACACAAGTGCATTTGAGAGCGTTGGTCAGGTCCATCTGTGTTAAACTGTACAAAATGTAAATTGGTGTTTTTTTCGATGAACTACTTTTATGTGAGTGCGCTGAAGAGAACGCAACATGGTGAAGTGGAGCCATGTCACTGTGAGTCGCTCTTACTGTTGGAAATAAAACAACTTTGTATGCTTGTGATGCGGGGCTGTTTGCAGTGGATGCTTTTGCAATATTAAGGCAGTATATATATATAAACTTTCTTTACTGTCCATTGAGGACTCCTAATGTTCAGTTTCAAAATATGCATGGAAACAGCTAGACAGAAATTTCCTTAATGATAATATTTACTTCGTCGGTTTCGCAACAGTTCACACTCGAGGTTTTAATGAGTGAAATCAATTCTCCTGTGTTTAAGGTTCCAGGATGGTGGGTTGGAGTGAGTTATGGAGACAGATATCTATATTATAAGTCATTTAGGGATGTTTTTTCCCCTCCGTTCAGTAATGCTGAATCACTAGGAAGTCCTGTTGCCTTTAATTTACTGCTACTAACTACTCTTTGCTGACTTATTGTGTCATTTATTTTAAGGAAGCTAATGGTGTTCTGGAGACCAAATAAACCATTTTAGCTTGCACATTTATAATTTATCATTTTTAAATACTATCTGCTATCTATTCATAAGCACTATTTTTGAATTATGTGACCAAGGGGAACAGTATGCAGACTGTAAAGTATTGTACAGATGACAGAAACTCAGTGAAATACATGTGTAATATGTGCTATGGAGCATGAGGACCTAAGTGATAGAGAAGGTCTTGTCCAATGCTCATTAGTCCGTACTAAGTAGGTACTGTGTACCTACCCAGCAGTCATGGAGGTGTGTCAGTAAGAGTGGTTAGGGCTTGACCATCATTCGGTTGAAATCAATATCAAAATATCAAAAATTGTATTTTTTTTTTATCTCTATCAACATACATGCAGGTGATCTGTGTTCCACTGCAGGCTGGTCTCATACAACGTTTCGTAGCTATACCTATGGAAATGATTGCTCTGTAATTTGTGTATATCCCACTAAATCAGTTCGTACATAATCCACATAATCGTGAACCAGGAAGTATAAATATGAATAAACGCCACAAAGGGAGCAGGTCGGGGTGGATAGGTGGGTCAAATTTTCACCCTGGAGACGGTGTTCGTACCTCGTGTGAAACCAGAAATCAACGCTGATTTATTTGTCACATAACTTCCATACTTAAGTTACGCCACGTCCTGAGTTATTTTAACCCAAACCATGATCTTTTCCTAAACCTAACTGAGTAGTTGTGTTGCCTGAACCTAACCAAGTTGTTTCCTTTTAAGACTGAAGTTTATTTTGAAAAGACTGTATGCATATAAGGAGCCGAAATCGACACGTGTTGCTGGACATTCGTAAGAAAACGCACGAAAAATGAGCAATGACTTGTAGTAAGATATCATAAGAACTGTTGTATGAGGATACGTCGTAGGTCTCAAAAAGGTCTTCAATTATTCGGTTTAGTTAGTTCATTTGAAATTAAATTCTGCTCAGAATCATTGTAAAACAATCACACAATATGCTCATGTCATCACATTATGATTCCACTGAAGTTAGATAAACAATATTTCTGAATTAACACTCTGTATTATCTTTGCTGTCAAAGTGTGCACTACAGTGGCGGAGGACTAAACTTGAGCAATCTGATTGGTCTGCATTTAACAAAACACCTGCATTGTTTGAGAATATAATTGTATTGGAACACTTCAAATATTTATTAAATTACAGTAATAATAATAACCTCATTTATTGAGCACTTTTTATGCAAGCAATGTAGCTCAATGTGCTTTACAAAAGAAAAGAAAAATGTAACACATTCAAACTAGGGCAGATGGGCAGTAAAATTAGACAATAAGAGGACAGGAAATGATAAAATATATTAGTGAAATTAAAAAGAGAGACCATTAAGAATAATAAAAATAAGACAATTAGTAAAAAAAAAAATAATAATAATAATTAAAATGCACAATAAATAGAATGACATTAGTCATAAGCCAAATTAAATAAATAGGTTTTCAGCTGTCATTTAAAAATGTCCACAGAGCACAGAGAGTATGCCATCATTTTGGAGCATTTACATACATACATACATTCAAGTAAGATAACACGTGATTTAATATAACTTTCTGTAAAATGAAGGAGAGGACAAGAAGCTCAGAGATCGACAGCTGAATCTGTTATTCAGATGTGTAGTCTTGAGCAGGAAATGCATTTTGGAAGAATGGTAAATGTGACTGTGGCAGCGTGGAGGGGATTTTCTGCACTATTGTCAAAACCGCCTTGAACGTGAAAAGTTTTTAAAATACTTGATCTCTTTTAGCTGACAGCTTCTTTGATATCAAGTTGTAGAAACACCGGTATGTCTTGAAATTTTCATGTGGATGATGAGACCTTTTTTTTACAGACTGAAGTCTACGTCAAGGTCTTCTTCTCTCTCTCTGTGGGTGTCAGACTGAATATACAATGAATATTTTGACTGCACCACAGCGTTTGATGTTGTGGCTTCATGCTCCGCTCTCATTATTTTGGATGCAAAATGACACGATGACTGAGGATAAATTGTAAACTGTCTGCTGTAATTGGAGGGTATTTACAGGCAGCGAAATCTGTGGAACAAAGAACTACAGACTTGTTTTTAAATGGTTGTCTGGTATCAAGGTCAAACAGGGATCTTCATCTGATTAAAACAATATCCGCTTGTCAGTTTTAGTTTGTAGTTAAATACCTGTGACTTCCACAGTAGCTGCCTCTATCTCTCTCCGTGTAATAGTGAGGAGCTGGCTGCTCTGCATCTCTGTGAGAGTTCAGTCAGGATGGAAGTAGTCTCTAAATTATGGAGGCAAAACACAGAAGTGAACTTCATTTAGCGTACTTAGAAGTATGGCAGCATGCAAGCCCAATATAAGAATGATCAGACATTTACATTAACCCTTAAATTACTGGGGTTTTTTCTCCAAACATTCCTACATACCTCAGGTCTTTACGCCTTGTTTCCACATACAGTATTTCTGTGTACTGTGAGTGTGTGAATGTGAGTCAACCGTAATTTCATTCATTCCTATGGGAACCTCCGTGATCTCCGATGTGTTTGAGAAACTACTGCTTCCGTTTTTGTTTTTTTTTCAGTTCGTAATTTGCCTCGAGTATGTTGAAACATTTTAACGTTAGTATTTTATTCTAACTTCCTGTGTAGTAGATTTTTGCTGATGTTTCATTGTTGAAAATTGTTTTTTATGTTTATATACTGTACATATTGTGTTGGGCAACATTACATGTTATCAACTGCTACTTAGCCTACATGCTGTGAAAAAACAACACTCCTCCATATGTCAGGTCTCTAAAAACCCTTTAAAATGTATATAGTCTAGATTAAAAAAAAGCAAAGACTTGACACAGATGTTAAATGTTAAAACATATACAGTGGATTGAGGAATAGCAGAGATTGAGGCCTTAATTGAATAACATGAATAAACTAGAATGGCACTCGGAGAGCGCAGACCTCCGGCAAGGTGCCCGAGTACGACTGCCCCCTCTCCGTTCAGCTTGTGCCACCTTCCATGTGTATTTTTTTTTATGTTGAAATCAGCTGTATGTAGCAGATCATCGTAAAACATTTCATTCAAACTGGACAGAAACAAAATAAAACTCACCTAAACCGTCGTCATTACTCTTTCCAACGATCACCAAGTGTGCTTTGGTCAAACTCAACTGTAATTTCACAGAGTTTAATGTGAAAAAACGACAAATCTTCCCGGCAGAGGTAATAAACACAAAGATTCTGAAGACCCAAAGTATGCATTTAAGAATTGACTGCTACCAGAAAACTGACTCTGACTGTCCATTTGACAGTTCGCTGCATCTGTAACACAGTAAAGATCTCTCAACCAAGATTTTACCCTTTTATTGATTTACACTAAAATTGTTACAACGGCCAAATGCTTCCCTCTTTCTTCCCAGCTCACACTAGAGTTTAGAGTACGAGGCAGGTAGATTCAGAAAACACAATCCAGGCCTACAGCAGTTTTATCAAGGGTCTACATCTGTACCGCCGTGAGTTAGCGTTGCACGGGAGAGAGTTATCTCTGAGGTGGGAAAAATGATAATGATTTTCAAAACATTTTCCTCTCCACAGACAGGAGGGGGGTGAATAAATATAATCTGATAAAAATCTATGTGCGTAGTGGGGTCAGTTTCATCATAGTTAACTATCTTTATATGGGATCAAATTAAATAATTCAACATGTGCTGCTGTGCCTCTAAAAAGTAAGTTCATGTATAACCTGGAGCTTTATTGTTCTCTTTCAGCAACGTCTTTGCTAAGTGTCTTTGTTTGGTCTCCAGTGGTTTAGTTTTCTCAGTTTGCACATGTTGCATGTGCATATATCTCTTCTCCTGCATCTCCTCTGTGACAGTGCGAGTAGACAGCTATACTCTGTTGCCTCGCTGTCGAAGCACACTTAGTGCTGCTCTCCACTCATGCCTGGAGTGCTGCTGGGAAGCTCCGGGAATACTTCACCTGTCTACACACAGACACACACACTATAGTTTTTACCTTGGATATATTTGGCTGTGTTTTCCTTGAGTTACCACCAAGGTTAGTTGACTGCATGTGTACTCGAGAGGAAACCGCTCTCCAAACAGCAAGGTTGCAGTGAGTCACATGACATGCTCAATGAAAAACAAGTCATGTGACATACTGTGTTGTGATTTATTTGAACCCATTTCAGTAAGGTCGCACCAGCCTGTTTGTCAATCATCTACTCTATGTGCACCGCTGAGACAGCACACCAAACAGACTACGTTGCCAAGGTTACACTGTCCAAACAACACGGACCTGCCCTAACCGCTGCTTCAGGGATTCACCTCTGAGGCGACTGTCTCTGTAGGCTTAATTAATCACCCCCACTTGCAGTGAAACGAATGGGCCTTCAGGCGTAGCTCGCCAGGACTGAAAGACTTTCAGAACTTTTATCGTGTCCTTAGTCTAATCACAGTGTTGTCTTATCAAGAGCTGAGACTTCTCCCCTCTGCTTCACAGGAGTGAAAGTTTAACAACTGTGTGTTGAATTTGAAGAGTTGAAGTTATTCCGCCTCAGGCCCGTACCGTTCGCTGTGCACTGTTCTCTCAACTTCTGATTTGTTAATGTTTCACTGAGTACTTTTTTAAAATACAGTTGTCTTTGTGCTGTGAAAAAGGTGGATAACACTGTGTACAATACGGTAGGCCAGTGGTTCCCAACTTGTTTTCCTTGAAGCACCCCTACTTGTATCTAAGAGGAGCTGAGCCCCTCCCCCCACACTTTCTGACATCATCACCCTAAAACAAATGACAGTGTATTAAAGTGATTACGTCTTGACGGATTCGCCAAGCGAATGCAGATACAAAATATGATCTTTATTTTTGTAACAGCGTATTTAATTTACTATAATATTGTTAGAGCCAAAATGTATTTATTGTTATTGTGTATTGTTAACTACATGTTATTTATGGTGCCGTCAGATTGCTGCTAGACCGCCCCACTAATACAGGTGCATGCCTCCCTGTGTGTGGGGCGAGTGGCAGAACAAATTGTTTTTTTACCTCAGTGAAAAGGTTGATTTTGAAAGGCTAAACGCCAACAAATATGGATTGAAGCTGAATGTTTTGTTAGATAAAAACAAAAAAAAATGATTACATCTACCTTTTTCAATACATTTTGACTTTTGGACTTTACAACGCTATGAGTTATTGGAAATGTTTGGCTCACACGAATCACCTCCTACGCAATCGTACGCAGCCACCACTGGAATCTAATTCTACAAATAGTATAACACAAATAATATCAGTGTAGCCTGATCTTTATCAGCAACTGTGCACAAATACCGGATTTAAACTGAATGTGGTCTACTAAGTAGCAAAAAAATATCATTTGTATAAATTACCTAGTGAAGGTGTTATTATGATTTTAGTTATACATGTGCAAATCTAAGTTTGACAATATCAGAGCAGACAAATTCTGGAGCCCCCCTGAGCGGGGCCCAGACCCCGGGTTGGGAACCAGCGCGTTAGGCCACCACATTTGGTATTGTAAATGTAAGAGACTGTTGTCACTCAAGTAGTTCTTAATTAGCTTCAATTATAACACTTAACCGCAGCTAATGCTGTCATTACAGCTAAAGTGCATACATTATAATAGGAACTCTCCCATTGAATACATCATTAGTTACATTTTACACAGTAGCTACCTCACCATCTAGAGCTAATAACTTAGAGCTGACACGGGGCCGACCATGAACCAGTAATGATCTGCCGTACTGCCCACTCAGGGCCAAAGTTAAGCAGCAGGATATAATGTAGGCAGTTCTGGTGGCATGGAAGGGCATTAGAATGCCAGGCTCGCCCACCAAGTCACCTGTGCCTGCCCGCCCTGGACGAGCCTCCGACCCCAAAGACGGACTAGTTAAACGTTGTGGAGATTACACTTTCTCACTTGATTTATCAACTTTTCAGACCCTTCTAACAATTCATTTACCTCAGTCAGCGGCTCCTCTGGCAGCACACACAGCGTCTCTCCCTTTCCTCTCTCGCCGTGCACAATGCGCATGCAGGCAGGAGTGAGTTACTATGGTTACGGGCATCCGTGTCACCTGGTCATTTTGTCAGGGCTTAACCCTGAACGTTATGAGTGTAGCTCCAAAAATAATTTAAAATGTAAGCCAATGTGAAGCTCGAATGTGAGATAGGAGATAGACATGTGTTTTGTGTCCCATCCATCGTCCTCCACCTCCACCCCTTATGGGGTTTCACAGTGTGTATTCTACAGTACCTGGCTTCCACTTCTGCTCCTGTCATAATTACTACGCTAGAGGTCGCTGTGGTGTTCTTTCATACTTTCTTTGATCTACCATGTGAATAGATGATAAAAGCTACTAGTGGGTGTAGTAGGCCCCTATTGACCCACACACTGTGTATGGGGCTTTTAGCGATTGATAACGCCTGTTTAATAGCCTGACAACAGTTTAATTGGCTGAAAAATGGCAGAACGTAATTATTTTTATATCACAATTCATAATCAATCTGGAGAGTAAATAACAGTGTTTGAGGTAAACATTTCCACTGACCTACTAAATATATTAAGCGTCACTTATCTGTTGTTTTTAGATCAGTGAAAATTCAACGCATGCTACGTATAGATCGGGAGGATGTGCTTATAATTGTAATCTGCCTGATCAATACACTTGTGTGCCAGCGCCGCCTAATATGTTTACATTGGGCCCACTCACAGAAATCAAATCTACCCACGGGTTTATGTCTGCCGCCGGGTCTGAATGCGGGGCGATTTACGGCTGAACTTTGGCCCTGAGTAGGCCGATCCTCATTCCAGTTCATGGTCGGCCCCATGTCGGCATGCCACTAACCCCTCCTTTCTGCTCTAACTTCTTTGCTACAGAAATATTGTGATTCACATCCACCTCCCCAAATGCTTCACCCTCCGAGCTCTTGATTGCTTGAATAATTTAGTTTGAAATAAATGAGCCTGCTCAAAAATTTCAGAATTAGGCTGCCGTTAATGATGATGATAATGATAATAGCTTCATATTTAACTCTCAGACATGAGAGTGGTCAATCATGCAATCGAACTCTCGGCAAGAAAGCTAAAAAAGGCATTTACCCAAAATGTCAAACTATTCCTGCAAAACCATTTTTATCTTTGGGGCAACAGAAACTAATTCTGGGCACAACATTTACATATCTTCACCTTTTTAATTTAAATTTTTTAACAAACAGCTGTTATTGACACAACCCGCAGTTACGTAGCAACGTTATCATTGATTTGGAGCTTCTGGCCTCCAAGCAAATATAAGTCCACTATTCACTCTCTTTTAGCTCAATATAAACATGTCCTCTTAATAACCACACGTTTATGAGACGTACTGCATAATTTAATATTACGGGATACATACTCTAGTATACTAGTTTCCTTCACCTTCCAGAGACATTCACTGTGAGCTCTTTTCAGAAGCAGTTCTTTTTGTTTTGGTTCATAATGTAATCCCTTCACACCTGCCTCCATATTGTTGCCTTAGTTCTTCCATGGCTGACTGTTTGTCACTTGTATGTTGAAACAATCTGCTCATGAATATTAACCTTCAGCAATCTGCTCAAAACACATGCATACTGCACACACACACACACACACACACACACGTACATACTGCACACACACACACACACACACACACGTACATACTGCACACACACACACTTAACCTTGTCTTTTGCTTGCAGTGTCACCGAGGACTCAAAGCCTTTGCTTTCCTCTTTGACGCTTCTTGGTTTATGTGCGTTCCTCCCTTTTTTCATATCATGTCTGAGATTTTTTCAAAAAAGATCTTAGTTTTCATTTATTAGCATTTATCATGTTCTGAAACTTGAGAGACATTCATTTGAAATAGCTTCAACAAAACACAGCTATGACAAATAGTATTAATTAAACAGAGAGACCGTTTTTATCACTCTTCTCCTGGCTTGAGTTTCATTTTGCTCTGAAAAAGAAAAGAAAACAAAACTGTTCATTACTGTCTGTCCGCAGTAACCTGAAATACTGACACTACATAATAATGATTTTTTTTATTGTTGTATAGACTCAATATGCTCCAGGGGACTTCTCTTTTAATGAAATTATTAACACATTATACCAGCACCAATTTTCATTAGATTTCATTTCCTGCTGACTAGGACTGTTTAATTAACAATATGCAACTATTATCCTAACAGGGAATTCAGTTGTACTCGGTCCTTTTCAATTAGGTAAATCATTTTTAAGTAAATTATTTTCTGGCTTTTTTTCTTCTTAGAAACCGTCTGTTTGCAGTCATATAGGTCTGTGGTTCCCAACCTGTTTTCCTTGCAGCCCCCTCTACTTGTATCTAAGAAAAGCTTACATACACACACTTTCTGACATCATCACTCTAAAAGAATTACAAATCATCGAACAAAATCCTCAATTTGAATAAAGTGATTACTCTTGACAGATTTGCCAAGCGAATGCAGATACAACATACTTTTTTTGGTAACGGCTTAATTCATTCGGTATAATAATGTTAGAACCAAGATTGTTTTTTTTTATTGTGGTTAAATAAATGTAATTTAAGGTGCCGTCAGATTGCTGTTAGACCGCCGCACTAATACTGGTGCATGCCTTCCTTTGTGTGGGGTGACTGGAAGAGCAAATAGGTTTTTTATCTCAGTGAAAAAGTTGATTTTGAATGGCTAAACGCCAACAAATATGGATTGAAGCAGAATATTTGGTTAGATAAAAACATTAATACAAATGATTACATTATTACATCCATCTTTATATGTATTTATCAGAATCTTAATTTTTCAATAAATATTGACTTCTGGACTTTACAACGCTCTGTAGTTATTGGAAATGTTTGGATCACGCAAATCTGAAACAATCCTACGCAGTCACCACTGGAAACTAATTCTACAAATAGTATAATAATAATATTAGTGTTGCCTGATCTGTATCTGCAACTGTGTACAATTACTGACTTTAAACAGAATGTGGCTTACTAAGTACCAAAAATATATTTGTAAATAGTTTTATACAGACTTTTGTATAATTTACCCAGAAAGGGTGTTATTATGATTTTAGTTATACATGTGCAAATTTAATTTTGACCATCTCAGACGATCTTTGACATCTCAATGTACGTCTGTCCAACCTGTCCTTCTGAAGGCGATATCTCAGGAACACCTGGGGGGAATTTCTTCAAATTTTACACAAATGTCCACTTGGACTTAAGGATGAACTGATTAGATTTTGGTGTTCAAAGGTCAAAGGTCACTGTGACCTCACAAAACACGTTTTTTTTTAACTCAAGAATCCATGTGTTAATTATGACAATTTTACACAAATGTCTAACAGGATAAAATGATGAAGTGATGACATAATTGGACAGTTATGGATGTAAAACTTGACTGGTTGGCGGAGGCATACTGTACAACGGCAAGGCAGTAATTCTGGTTCTCAACTTCACTGGGTTGCCACCAGCAACCCCTCACCTACACCCCTATATTTTCACAGATCAGAGATATCACTGTGCTGTTCAATAACACGAAAGCTCTGCAATATTCAGACCTGACTGCAGCACTCTATTGAATCCCTGAATAATGTTCCAACAAGTACTAAAAGTCAATGAAATGGCTGTATGAAATGAAAAACCTGGGAAAGGTCTTGCACTGTTAACATGTTTTTATTGACGGTGCAAAAGAAGACATAATCACTGAGATGTCAGAGCTACAGACTGCAATCATGCAAGTGCAGTTGGGGAACTTTTATTGTATATTCTTCAAGGTGATATCACTTCATTCTGTATCTCCTTTATATATTGTATTTCTTTTAGGCATTTAAACCACTCGCCTAAAGCTGGATAAAGCTGCCTGACTGTTAAACACACTCAGAAGTTTTCCTCTGAAGTGCATTAAAACCTCTTGGAAGCGGTACAGAATTTTTAACAGATGCCACCGGTGTTTTATGGAGTCTGGACATGAACTGAGTCTATCAGCAAGAACCACAAGCAGTAATATACTGTTTGTCGCACTAAATGTGTGTTTGTTAGATGTGTCTCTGCTCTCAGCGCTGTCAGTGCTGCTCAGCTATAAAATGAGTCAGGACTGCACTCATTTTGAACCCGTCAGGTTTCAGCCCTTTAAACACAAAGTCGCTCTGCAAATCTTCTGTAGTGCAAAAAACACTCACGGAGAAAAGTTCACTTACTCCAATGATGATCACACATTACCACTTGATTAATTATTAAAGGAAGCTTGTGTAGCGATGCCTTTAGGGAAATTAGTTTCACTTTCTCCACGCTGTGTAGGTCAAAGACCAAGGTCAGCTGCAGAACGTCCCGCCAGCTGCTGGTAGAAATTGAATCTTTTGTTTCAAGGACACCGGAGCTTCTCGTCATGTGTGCTGCATGAACTCCCGGTGTTTCTCTTGAAGGACAGCCAATCAGTCTTTGGAAATGACAGGCCACCCTTCACCCGCTAACATATATTACAGCACAGAGGAAAGCAGCATTTGTCATAGTGATTATATTAGTGCTATCATTTTTCCACATCCCTTAAATGTCACCTTATGCACAACCTCACCGGTAGCTTGAGAAGCTGTGGCCTACACAAATATTCATGCTATTTTTCTTCCTGTGCCTCCTAGAGACTCCAGGGAGGGGAGAGGACAGTCAGGCGGACACATCATTCTCTGACTCGTCGCTGTTCGCTCACTGGGGTCAGGAGCTCGGCCCGGACAACCGGCGGGTGGCATTGAAGATGTTCCAGTACTACGGATATAACGGCTACCTCAGTGATCGTCTCTCTTTAGACAGACCGATACCAGACCTCAGGCCTGATGGGTAAGACTGCAGGCAGAATGGTGCTCACACACTGTTGTTTTCATATACTATCAGCATATACAGTAGGTGCTAGCTGTTGATATAGTTATATAAAGTGTCCTTTGTTTTAGTGAATTGTTTATTTTTCTGTTGTTTTCTGATACATCTGATTTACAGATTGTGACTCCAAATTGAGTCCAAATTTTGTGCTGCAAAAGTGTCAGTTTGATTGTGTGACTTTTCTTCTCACTTGCAAAGAAATATTTGGAGTACTTCTGTATGTGTGTGTCTCTGAGTAATATGGTTAATTCCTCTATCACAGTATGAGTAATTTTATATTGTGATAGCAATATATGTCATGTTATATGAAAATGATTATGACTATTGAGAAAGCTAATACATAAAGAATCAAGATACTACATCACATTGATGAAAAAACAAGACTAAAGGCCTTTACACACCGAGGGCATGATGAATAAACAACACAAAAATGAGTAATACTCTACTGTGAATATTGTCTAGGGCTTTTATTGTGAAAAGTAAGAACAGAAAGACTGGATCTGGTCTGTGCTACCATTGTTAGGGCTGAAAGGAGTATTACAGTTGGCCGTCTTGGTTTGGACTACAGAGCCTCCACATTGTTGTTTTATAAATATAGGCGCAACTCAGAAAAAACGACCTCATTCGTAAAAAAAAAATGTATGTTGCTCTTTCGACGCGTAATATTCACGTTCAGTTCGGAAAAATAGACTGACTTGCAAATTAATCACATGGAAAAAAAAACACCGCTTTAAGCTAAATGCTAGCCTTAGCATGCTAACAATGACAATGCTAACAGTTAGTTAATTAGTTTTGCAGGTATTTTGTGTTTAACAATTTGACCTATTTGGACCTGATGATGAACACAAACAAAGTGATACCAATTTATCCTGAGGGGGAATTTCATTGCAATCCATCCAACAGTTGTTGAGACATCTCACTCAAAACCACAAATGTGAACCTCATGGTGGCGTTAGATGAAAAGTCAAGGGATCACCAAAGTCATTAGGATTGATCCTTAGAGGACGTCGAATGTCTGTACAAGACTTCATGGCAATCCAACAGTTGATATTTCAGCCTAGACCAAACTAGACCGACATTACCATCATCACTAAAAGTTTTGTAAAAATCCTGTTTTGACAAACATCAGTTCTGCTCAGTGATTTGCAACATCGCCCACAATGGCCTAACACATCTAGAGATATTAAATCCACCACAGTATAAACAGTGTGGCAAAATCTCTGATGGTTAACAAATTGCCATTGTCTCAGTGCTGCAGCTAACGATTTTAATTATTGATTAATCTGCCGGTTGTTTTCTCCGTTAATGGATTTGTCTATAAAATGTCACAAAATAGTAAAATATACCCATTACAATTTCACAGAGCCCAAAGTGTCATTTTCAAAATGATTGTTTTTACCGATCAGCAATCAAAACATAAAAGATACGGTTTAGAATATCAAAATAGTTGCAGATTCATTTTCTGTCAAACAATCAAAAATCATTTCAGCTCTAGTCTGTATGTATCCTCATATCGGTCAACCTTATCTACCCTGGTGTTCTGTGGTCATTTTTTAGCTCTGAGGACCGTTCGCTTTTCAGTAATAAACAAAGGAACTCATGAGGCACTTCCGAAAATCACATTGTTGTTCTCTCTCAAACACTAAGTGCCTCTAATTGAAAACCAATCTGCCTACAGCGGTCAGTGCAATGCTGCTGCTTAGAAATCTCTTGTTTGTCGTAGGCTTGATTAAGGAGCGACTCTTACTGTACAAATATCTGACTCAAACCCCCACAGCCATCTGAAGGTGGCAGGACAAAGTACATGTTCCCACCTGCAGCCTGTAAATTAAGGGACGCATGCATTGTGTGCAGTTATTTGTGCACTGTGGGCACTTTGATTAAGTCCTTGACAAAAAAAAGCAATCCTGCAAAGTCAATACAACAACATCTTTACAGGGAGTGCTCACACCACATCAGTTAGCTGCAACTCAGCACAGCCTTCAAGTTCATGTGTTATAAGAGCGCACAGTGACACTCTGGTCTGAAAGTTAACACAGCTCAAAGATCTGCAGGGCATTTTCTCCACTGCACATCACTAAACTCCCTGGAGACCGTCCGCTCCCACTCATACTGGCTCTGTACACTCATCCAAAACTGTTCTGGGGGACACATTAATCACGCACATTTCGCACACATTTCCCAAAAGTAGTGCCCGAGCCAGGCCATTCTGTAAATACAACAGGCTTTTAGCACTATGATGTGGGAACAGCAGTGGGATTTTATTAAATTTGACAGGCAGGACTGGAAACAGGTGTTGCAAAAAGCGTATTGTGTATTCCCTACACAATTCACTCTTTACAATTAAATGAAATGGTCAGCTTGCCACACTTTTTGTTACCACAATCTACACACTGTTATCGAGGTAATTGTCTTCTAATGCATTTGTGTCATTACACACAGAAAACTAATTAATTTAAACTAAAAGGACATTACTTGCAGTGTTATAGTCTGATTTTTGCAGCTTCCTCTCTGCATTTCCTGGAACAAGGCATCAGTTTCTTCATGGACTCCTTATTCGCAATTAAAATGTCAGCATGTGGCGGCAGAAAACAATGTTTTAATAGGTAAAGAGATAAGATTGACTGACGTCAGACCTTACCGCAAGACCAATCATGTGTTCCTCCTACACAGATCAAACTGCTCTACAGGTGCACCACTACTGCAGAAGCACTCTAATTGTTAAATTTCAAAAAAAATCTGCTGGACATGGACTGGTGCCAGTTCTTACATTTGTACTGTGATTCATGAAAATAGGGTCCTGATACTGTCTGCCAAGTAGCTGTGTTGGCATGAAATCTGCCATTACACTGCTCTTTAGGAATCAATGTCAAATTTATCTGTTAATCCTTCGGACAAGGTCTAAACATTGCCTCACCGAGGGCTTTTTATTTGTCCTCCACAGGTGCAGAAACCTCACTTATCCTTTAAACCTCCCTCAAGTGAGCATCGTGTTCATTTTTGTGAATGAAGCCTTTTCCGTCATCTTGCGGTCCATTCACTCTGCCATCAACAGGACGCCCTCCCACCTTCTCAAAGAGATCGTCCTGGTGGACGACAACAGCAATAACAGTAAGCAGCATCATTTTATAATACAGCAATTGACCTCTCGTTAAACCTCAACCCCCCAAACAGTGAGTCATTGTAGCTTGGCAACCACAACGAGGCACGGCAGGACTTGGGTTTCTTAACACGATGAAGTGGTGTGCAAGGGGCTGTAGTAGGAGAGATACTCTGCATTTAAAGTGTTTGTCTTTTTTTAGCTTTTCCAAAACCAAAAACACGAGCGAAAGTATATGAAGGGATTAAACAATGTGTTTATCTAACTGGTTGTACACTGCAATACAACAACAACGCTGTTTCTTCATTTTCATGTCGTCTGGGTCATCAACTGGTCAGGATGTTGACTGTTTGTCTGAGACATGCCAACTTTAGCCTCAGTCTTTTAGCATGCTATCATGTATGTAGCCATCGAGCGCACATTTAAAGGAACAGTGTGTAACTAAGATCTATTAGTAGAAATGGAATATAATCAGAACTATGTTTTCATCAGTGTATAATCACCTGAAACTAAGAATCGTTGTGTTTTCGTTAACCTAGAATGAGCCCTTCATATCTACATAAGGAGCGGGTCCTCTTCACAGAGTTTCCACAGTAGCCCAGAACGGACAAATCAAACACTGACTAGAGAGAGCCTTTTTTCGCTTTTTTACGTTACCTGAAAGCCACCGTTGTTCTCCCGTGGGCTGTATGCTGTAAGTCCGTACCGCGGTGGATGTATTAACGTCTCTGTTCTTAACATGAAAAAGTTTGAGATTGCTCTCAAAATCTGTCTGCTGGATTTTTCTAACTTCCATTTATGTCCATTGCTCACTTAATGCTCCTCTGGGAAGCAGCCGGACAAAAAAGTTTAATAGATAAATAAGTAAGTAAATAGTTATAATAGTATGCATATTTATAATATTTGTATTGTTCAACCCAGGCCAGTTTGGTAGAGACATTAAATATGACAATAGAATAGAAATAATTTTGTTTTACTTTTGTACGGCTCTTTGTAGGTGGACATTTATCTGGCGTCATTATGGTAGTTGACTCGATTACAGTCCAAAATGGTGGAGGAGTAGGTCTGCTGCTGGGCGCTGGCGTTACAATGTAAACTGCAGTGCTACGTGAGAACGGAAAGCTTTCCAGACATAGCAACAGTAACTAAGGGGGGCGGGGCTTAGCTTTAACAACCTTGTGTTAAAGGAGGCCTAGTTTACATATCATTGCCTCATGTGTGGAGATATCTGTATCTGTACTGCTCCTCTGGCCTCCAGACTCCTGTAATGTTTTTAATTAGGCGGCTGTGTTCATTGGATTTAACCGATATATGAATAACACTAATTAGCTGCAAAGCCAAGAAATATGCCCCGAGGCACATAACAATCCAGCAAGGTGATGAAGTGTTTGTACAAATCTTGTCTGCATTTGCAACCCTAATTCCTACATCTGCATGCATTGGATGTAGTGCAAACAGTGTCAGGTCGAAAAGATATCCAGTATATGCTGACAGCGTGTAACTGCTGAGCTCTGTTCACTTGTTATTACTGGAATGACTGATGTGTGAGATCACTGATGGGTGACTTTAGTCTGCCATGCGAGGCACAAGCAATAGACTCCAAGTCACCTGTGAAAAGTGGACGTGGTAATTTACAGTGCAAGACTTAACTACATTACAAAGGCAGAAAGCAGGCTATAAAAAGGTAATGATAGTGTGCCAAGGTCATTTATAGGCAGTGCACTTAATCGGGCTGTGCCGCTGGTTACAAGCATTGAAACAGACGGGCAATCAACATGGGAAATACTGGCTTTGGGAAGAATATTTTTATCAAAGTCAATAATGCAAAACATGTAGCATTGCCTGGTGACACAGAATATAGATCACTAGCATGTCTAACTTATCTCAACACGCTGGGATAAGAATGACTCTCCCTCTGGTTGTTATTGACCAGAAAGTCGAATATATCCAACGTCATCTGTTTAAAAATGTAAAGCTGAAAACCCTAAAGTTTGCTCCCACTATCACATTATTGGATTATCCCATCAGATCTCATGAACATAATTTAGAGCTAGGGAGCAGTTGCCTTTAGCTCCTTCAGGGACCCAAGTCACGCGTTGACATTTTGCTGATGGCATTTCACCCTGTTTGCCTGAGTACTCTGTCACACTGTGTCTGAGAGGCCTGGTGTTATCATTATCACCATGACTGTGAATCTTATCTGTGCTAAATGTCGTTAGCCCGTTGACCCGTGATGCCGCTGATATTGTTGAAGGGGTCACCGTCCACAGCTAACCTCCCAGGCATCCAGAGCTTTACATTAGTCATCGCCCACTGTCACAGCTCACCTCCGAGAGGCATTAGCATGCAGGAGGACGTGTCGCCATCAAGGGAGAGAAGGGCAAATTGACCTAGCTGATTCCTCCTTAATTGGATAATGTCCCAAGCTGTGGCCCGAGAATGGCTCGTCTTTGTAAGAGTGGGGTTTTGAGAAGGCCTCGCTTATTAGACAGCGGATTTATGATTCCATACTTTAACTTAAATGGTTATACCAAGGAGTCTTGTATATGTGTGATGGTGAAGGATTGGACCCAGGATTGGATACAAGACTGGTGAAATCTTGGAGGAATTTACCAGTTGTATATTTTAAACATGGATCTTAACAGACGCAGAGTTGTGTAAGTGCAAAGAACAACACAGCGACTGTGAGACCAGTAACCCGGCCAATGTGCCATCTGCTGTGCAAGAAGTAACACAGTGAGTGTTGTTTAGTTTGAACATGCATGAAGAGAACGTGCAGTAATTGAGGCTTAGTCAGACAAGCTCAGCTCAGACCAGTGGTGGAAAATATATAAGTACATTTTCTCAGGTTTTGAAGTACTTGTACTTTACTTTATACTTCTACTCCACTACACTTCAGAGGCAAATTAATTAATTTGCTGACTTTAGTTACCTTGCAGATTCAGATTAATAATTAACAAATAAATGATGATGTATTATTATAAGGTTAAAATAAGATAAAATTGTATTTATCAGGGGAAAGTAATTCAAATCACCTTTACCAGCTGCAACGTTAAAGTGATTTATTCAAAACATTGATTTCTTAAGTAAGTAGCTGTGTAGTAAGCGGGATAATGTACAGCGAGCGGGTTATTGTTGTAAAAGAATCCCTGCAACTGTCATTTTCAGTACATTTGGTCGGTAATTAGAGCTGCACTGTTATATTCCTTGTTTTTTTAGGGGGCTGATATAGACACCAGCTTAGAGCGGGACTGTGTAGCAGGTGAGCGGTTCATCATCGATGCAACTCACAGCTCATTAGTTAAAACTCTGTCATTCTTAAAGTATCAGTACTAATAAAAGGGGGTATTGGCATTTTAACGGTAGGGTATCGCGATGCCTTTCTGGTATCAGTATATATTAATACATCAATAATTATGATACAGTAATATCATGTACAATATTCTGTTCTGAAATTCTGCATCATGATAACATTTACTTTTGGTACTTTAAGTATATTTTGATGCTAATACTTTGTTAAGTAAAATTTTGAATGCAGAACTTTTTCTTGTAACAGAGTATTTCTACACTGTGGTATTGCTAGTTTTACTTTAGTAAAATATCTGAGTACTACAGACATTCATTAACATAGTGTTGTGAATCAAAGGAAACAATTACTAAAATCCCATTCATCAATCAAATGTAATTTGCCTGGTTATATATACGTATATACAGTATATATATATATATATATATATATATGACACAATTAAATTCTCTGCACACTGCACAGAAATGCCTAACAAGAGGATTTTTAATCCGCTTAGAAGCTGAGTTTTCAATATCAATATATTGTAGATTCAGAAAAACAGTATCAATATTCAGGTAGTAATACACAGTTTCATGAAATGTTATTTTGTTATATCGCAGGATTGGATTTTGCAGCTCACCGTTAGCTTTGCTTTTTATCTTCTGAGAAAAACCTTTGAACATTTTGGAAACGTTACTGGATTTACTGGCTGACTGCACAGTGATGTTAGAAACCTGTTTGCTTGTTGTTCCAGTCCACCTCCATCCCAAAGCCCATTGCTTTCCAGCAGAGCTTCAGCACCCTGAAAGATTGATGACTGTTGGCCATCAGCCATTCCTGGTGTAATGAACTGTGCTTTATTATGATTTGTTGTGAGACATAACACATCATCATTCTTACTTTCAATTCACACACACACATCAGAAAGTCTTAATTATTGATGGATTAGAAATGAAGAAAATATACAGTATGCATGAGTAACTACAGTAGCTTTCCTTTAGCCAGAATTAAGAGTCCAAAGTGAAGAAATCTTTCCATTACATATGCTGAAGCTTGAATTAGCATTTCTCAGCCCTTTGATGACCCAGAGTCCCTCTGCTTTAAGTTCTGGATCTCTAATCAAGGGCAGATGTACATCTGGGATGTCTGCTGATTGCAATTAACCAGAAAGAATAGACAACCGACCACTGCTGGCTCTTCTGAATGTAATAGTATCATACTTAACATAAATTTACTGTAGAATTTAAAGGTATAGTGTGAAGGATTTGGCGGCATCTAGTGGTGTGTTTGCAGATTGCAACCAACTGATTACCCCTCTGCTCACTCCTCCCTTTTCAAGACTGCAGTAACGTGAACTGCCGAGTGCAAAGGCGTGGTAACGCCGTTCACCTCGCTCTGAGGTCATCCTTACCATTATAACACTACTTTATGAGCTACGGAAGTCAGACGGCGGCTGGAGGTACCACGGTTTTGCACTGTGCGTCTCACGTTACCACAGTTTCACAAGCGTGTCGGAGAACTACGGTGGCCTTCAGGTAACGTAAAAACACAAAAGGCTCTCTCTAGAGTCAGTGTTTGGTTTGTCCGTTCTGGACTACTGTAGAAACATGGCGGACTCCATGAAGAGGACCCTCTCCTTACGTAGAAGGGCTGTGCAATTAATCAAATTTCAATTACAATTTTTGCTTCCAACCATTATGAAAACAAGATAATCATCATAAAACGTTTATTGTGTCACATTCCGTTTCACGGAAAATTACGCTCTCATTTCGTCTTGTGTTATAAATCCAGCCGCTTTCCTTTGCAGTGGTGCGCTATCGCCTTCTCTAGCCACGAACCCCGTCTCGTTTACCATGCTTTGTCAGTGTGACTTTTTTGCCGTGTCATCACCGTTCATATCTATACAACCAGTGTGTTTATGATTAAATTGTTTACAGGAGCACAAAGTTCTTCATTGATCTAGCCTCTTATTTTGTGCATCAGATTGATGCATTTAACTTTAAAATGTACATAATTTGCTTTGTAAATTCATGATGTTTCCAAAGTCAATGAGTTAAACAATCGTGGTCTCAGTAATGACCAAAATAATTGTGATTATGATTTTTGCCATAATCGAGCAGCCCTAGATATGAAGGGCTCATTCTAAGCTAACGAAAACACAACGATTCTTAGTTTCAGGTGATTATACACTAATGAAAATGTAGTTGTGAATATTATATTTCATTTCTGCTCATAGATCCCCCAAATGCCACACACTGTTCCTTTTAATGTTGCATGTGTTGTACATAGTTTGAGTATTCTTCTGTTCCTGGTGGGAAATAGCAGTATTTCTCTGAGTTTCATGGACCAGCAGCTTCCACTATAATGAGAAGTGAAACAATCTGATATTTTACGAAATATTTGTATTAATTTCCCCAGCTGATTCATGACGTCTGTTTTTGCCCGAGGAACAGTTTAGACAAATTGAACAAATTCAAAGAGGTTTTGTGTCTTTGGGGCTGAGGTAAGAATATACCAGCGACTTAAAGGTACCCTGTGGGATTTTTGACCATTAGAAGCTCTATGGAGCAACGCTTTTATAGGCAGCTCTCCATTTAGTTTGTATTGTTGCAAGAAAATACATTCGACACATTTGTTAGTCCTAAAGGATGCACACAGATGAGTGTAAACATAGAAATCTCCACAGCTTTAACCTCGTCCTTGACACGAAAAATCTGAATAGAGCTCATTCAATAATGTATTGACTCATTCATAATGGGAAGGCACTGTTTACTTTTTTAAGTGTTTTTCTGTGTTGCATTGTTATTCTCTCATATAAAAGAAAAAACAACATTGTTGAAGTTAAGACTGACACTCCACATATGGGTGAATATAATTACTGCTGTCCTAACCTCTGAAGGGATTGCTGAAAAGATAGTAGATGAATCATTCCTATTCTTTATTTTTGCATTTTATATTGAAATTCATTGTTGTAGAGGCACCGATTGATATGAGGCTTGTTAACAGCGACCAGGTGCCAGGTGTTTGCAAAATAGGAGAAAAAAAGGCTGCTGAAAAATATTCAGAAATTACAGTTTGAATTCAAATAAGTCGGTGCTGAAGCAGGATGCTGCTGTGCCGAGCGTGTGATCATGAGACTGTACAGAATCTTTGCGTGTTTGGGGAGGAAAAAAAAGTGCTGCTTTAATCATATTTTATGCAGTTGATCAAAGATACGGATATAAACTTAAACAATACGGCATCTTTGTACATGATCAGATGAACTACTTCTCCAACAGAACTTTTTTCCCGTTTCTTTGGTTTGGAATATCAAACAGTTTTTCGACTTTATAAATCGACTCCCCCCGCCTCTAAAGAAGCCAGACACAGCATGATTTCACAGCAACTGCTCCCCATTCCCTTTAAACTCGAAAGGTACCGCCGGTTAAAAGTGAAATAGTGAGAACACAGCCAAAGGTGATTTATACAAGGCATCCCTAGCAGAAACACAGTGCTGATGAAAGTTTTATTTATTTTTTCCCAGCTCTAGCCGGCTGATAGTACAATATAGAGTTGTGATAACATTTTACTCACTCACTTTCTGACATTTCACAGCCGCCTCCAAAGGCTTTTTTTTTTTAAAGAAACGGTGATCAGTCTTAGCTTGAGATATTTCTTGTTGAACCACAAGGGGAACCTCTTATACATTGCTGTAATTTACTGTGTGTTTGAGAACATTTGCAGAAATATTGCAACCACTCACGACTTGTGGGGAGAACTGTGATTATTTTTCACATAAGTAGCACTTACTCTTTCATCCTGCAGGGCATGACTCATCATCAAATATATAGCTCAGGTAATAACGGAGGTAAACTTTGATGCCAAACATTAAACTGGATGGACTTCCTCCGTGTCCTCCCCTCATGTTTTGAAAAGCATTGCAGGCTAAGTCCTCAATATTGCAATATCCCGTTATGACTGGTAAGCCCCATGGAGGTCTGCAGCACTGGCTCAAGCTGCTGCCTCTTTGGTCCAGTGATCAAAGCGGTGAAGCAGTGAGCACTTTTGGCCTCCTACCAATGAAATACTGCCCACTGGAGGAGGACATGACGACGTCTAGTGGGTGGAAGTTTGCTCACAAGCACTTTACTCACCTCATCTCGTACAGGATCTTCAAAAACTCTTCAGATGTTGATGTACAGTTCATGTGTGTGTGCGTGTGTGTGTGTGTGTGTGTGTGTGTGTGTGTGTGTGTGTGTGTGTGTGTTTTGTAGACGAGCTAAAAGAGAAGCTGCAGAATTTTGTATCTGAGACCAACAGCCAGCATCCAGGATTCATCAAGTTGGTGCGTCATGCCAAGCAGGAGGGTCTGATCCGGTCCAGAGTGAGCGGGTGGAGGGCAGCCACTGCCCCAGTTGTTGCCCTGTTTGATGCCCACGTCGAGTTCAACGTTGGCTGGTGAGTCACTCGCAACAAGTGCAGCATGAGGTTAGCACAGCTCAGCACAAGAGTCCTGAGTCATATCGCTCCGTGTGGGTTTACAGAAAATAATTTCATTTAAAAACAAAGAGTAGCTGTAGCCTGGCTCTTTTTCTGGTATCCTGTGTCTATGAAGCATTTGTATGATATATAGATATAAATAGATATACACACACAGAGTACACTCTGCACAAGATCACAACAATCACTCGTCTGCCGGGGTTCTCACTCTCCACCAGATAACTCTGCACTCTGTCCCAAATCTGTCATGAGAAACATTTACTATAACTGAGCCTTTAATTCCTCATTGTACATATGTCCAATCTTATGTGCAAACTGTATCTGCTTTATCGATCCAGACATGAACTTGTTAAAGCAATAGTTTGACATTTTGGGAATTTGCTTATTCGCTTTGTTTCCAAAAATACAGTAATGTCAAAGAGTATAGAAGAAAAGAGGCAAAATGCCGGTACTTTTTTTGACAATAGCCGCTAAATGGCGGTGCGGTAGCACTTTCACCATTTTGGACTTAAAACGCCAATGAGTCCATTGCCATAGATATACTATATCTATATACCTAAAAGTTGTAAAATGTACTAATAACCAAATCCAGAGTTATTTTCCCCGGCATAATGAATGTCAGATCGCCCTGCATGTTCATATGACATATTCGGTTCTGCTAGCTTCCTGCTAGCTGTATGATGCTGTAATAATGGATATATTGGCTTTAATTTATCACTTGTATTATCTTATAATACACCCATGGGCTGTATGCTGTAAGTCTGTACCGCAGTGGATGTATTAACGTCTGTTTCCAAACAACCAGCTATCGGCCAGTAGCTAGTAGCGCTAGTAGCATGACATAAACAGAATTTAATGTAGTTGTAGGCTATTTACTAACACGTTGGGCAAACACACAGGGCACAACCTCTTATACATCCATGGTCTGTGGTCTATTGGACTCCATTTTGGATCCTTGACATGAAAAAGTTTGAGATTGCTCTCAAAATCTGTGTGCTAGATTTTTCTAACTTCCATTTATGTCCATCACTCACTTTATGCTCCTCTGGGAAGCAGCCGGGCAAAAAAGTTTAATAAATAAATAAGTAAGTATATAAATAGTTATAATAGTATACATATTTATAATATTGTTATTGTTCAACACAGGACATCTCAGTAGAGACATTAAATATGACAATAGAGTGAAATAATATTGTTTTACTTTACTTTGCTTTAGTGCTTTGTAGGCGAACGTTTATACTGGCGTCAGGGAGCTAATAGTCTCCTGGCTGGAGCTTCAAGTTTATCGTACAGTCTGTCATGAGAGTGATATCAAATTTCTCATCTGTTTCTCAACCAGAAAGCAATCAGCGAATTTCCCAAAATGTAGAACTATTGCTTTAGATTTCTATATAACATTTAATTTAATTATTCCCTATAGTGGCAAAATCATCACACGCCGTCTTGTCTACATGTTTGTCATGTATTTAGAGGGGGAGTATAAATCACTTTGGTCCCTTTTGCCACATGCACATTAAATTACCTATTTATGTAGTCTTTGCATATTTTATCGCTTCATATTTTGATAAAAAAAAAAAAAAAAATCCATCAACTTATCAGATGGGAAATAATGGTTTGTCAGACTAATAAATTGGATTGAATTAATCTTGAAATGGTGAAATTGGTTTTTAAAAGGGCCCTTACATGACAAGCATGATCTCAAAGGTAATGGAGAAAGCCTGTCAAAAACAAATACTCAGTGAAATTACTTTCTCTTTCCATATTTGAAGGGCTGAACCCATCCTGCAGAGAATTAAAGAAGACAGAACCCGCATAATCTCCCCATCATTTGATAACATAAAGTACGACACGTTTGAGATTGAAGAGTATCCGCTGTCCGCCCAAGGCTTTGACTGGGAGCTGTGGTGTCGCTACCTCAACCCACCCAAGTCCTGGTGGCACAGGGGCAACAAGAGTGCACCGATCCAGTAAGTGAACACTACTTATCTTGAAATCCTGAATTAAATGACACATGACAATATGATTTTTTTGGCAGGACCTCAGCAAAGCAGTTGCGTCGAACGGCAGCTGGATTCTCGTGATGTCACGAGATCACGTGAGAATCGCGGGGTCACATATCACCCGAAAATCCATCTTGTCAGGCTTCAAGTAATGAAAAAAAAGTACCTTGAAATTGTACTTGTCCTTCAGTAAATGTACTGAATGTTACTTTCTACCACTGGATCCAAGTAAAGTTCCCATATGTTGCTTCTCAAAGTGAAGGGGGTTAGCCCCGAAGAGAGCATCAAAGTCAGCCCTGGAGGCAAAACAAAGTCTCCCCTGTGCTCCCCGACCAAAGTCTGGAAAGTTATCTCGGTACATTTTCTGTTTTCTGTTCAACGTTTGAGGCTGTGGGCAAGTTTATAAATGTCATGGGATGACCTGGTCTGTTTAACAAAGTAACGCAAACCAGTAGCTGCTGTGTCC
Organism: Sebastiscus tertius; assembly: GCA_916701665.1. NCBI lineage: Eukaryota > Metazoa > Chordata > Actinopteri > Perciformes > Sebastidae > Sebastiscus > Sebastiscus tertius. The sequence goes on along the minus strand of CAKAOH010021618.1, from coordinate 46,715 downwards.
ACTGTACGTTGGCAAGTGACTGAAATAAGACATTAACACTTGAGATGAGTAATCCATAACAACAAATTGTTGAAATATTTAATATAATATATTGTTGAACTTATTAAATTAAAGGTGCAGTCAACGATTCTAATCTAATACACTTAAAAAAAATCTGATGTATGACAAGTTTGAATTATGTAATCATTAATGATTACTAACAGTTAATTTGTCCATTTGTGCATGGTGCTTTGTGCTTGATGTCACTGAGCTTGGTACTTATGAGACAACTGAACGCATCTCGTTTGAAGCATTGAGTATTTGATGTAAAGTTTATCAACCTATTTTATCTGTAGTTTGGGATTTATGCTAAAATTATTATTGCTGTCAATGTGTACTTTATTTATTATAATTTATTTTATGTTAGTATATATATATATATATATATATATATATATATATATTTTTTTTTTTTTTTTTATTTATTTAATTTAAAAAAAAATGTTGGGTTATTTATCCTTTTTGCGTCAGCAATGGTTGGGTGGGAGGGGGCTTTTGGGGAAAAATACTAAAATATTGAGGGACAATCATTTACATTTGTGCTTTATTTGTGTGTTTCTGTACACCTGATGTTACCAATACGAAGTACCGATGTAGCTTAACCATGTTATGTGATATGCTACTTCAGTACACTTGAAGAACAGATATTACTGGAACCACAACATAAAATTGCAGGTGAATATTTAATATTCAGGAATTCATATTACAGACACGACCACTGACTATCCCTGTAATAACAGGGACATACATTGTTGCCCACATACGGTCCAGCCATATACCTGGTTTCAATCTAGTCTAAAGTAACAAATGTCCTCCCTCCTAAAAGGGTAATTCATGCAGCACTCATGAACAGATTACATGTTGTGCAAGGTCACATTTCTCTTCTTGTCCCTGATGTTACTATAGCAACTGTGCCAAGCTAACATTACCTGCAAAAGACAAACAAAACTGATCTTCATCATCTTTAATCCCCTCAGGAGCCCGGCCCTGATTGGCTGCTTCGTGGTGGATCGGCTGTACTTCGAGGAGATCGGTTTGCTGGATGAGGGGATGGAGGTGTACGGGGGAGAAAATGTGGAGCTGGGCATCAGGGTGAGTAATAACGTCACCCCCCGAGGCCACGGGCCATTGTTCACCCAGGTAATGTGTGGGAAATTATCTATGATAATGACACTTAATGGCTGTTGGAAGCAAGGTCACTGAGAGCCTCATTGTCTTCTTTTTACTAAACGCATTGAAAGAGCATCATTTGGCTGCAAGCGATGTGTTAAAAAAATGATGTACAGGTGGAGTGACAGTGAGTAAATAGATGAGGAGTGGAGAAGAGGACAGTGTGAAAGGTCGGTGTTAAAGACAGTGCTTTTGATGATGATACTAATTTAGTTGAATGCAATTTATCCTCAGAGCTCCATTAAGACTATAGTACTGATGTTTCTCTATATTCCATGAAAAGGCCAAAGCCGACAATGCGTTTTATCTCTCTTTACTCTTCGACTTCCCTACTCTGTCAGGGACACTCTCACCCAACTGAAGACAAAAGCAAATATATCATTGACAAAACAATCTAACCTCAAGGTTCATTTAGCAGCAGTAAATAGTGCATGTGTTTGGGACTATTTTCAGCCGCGGGTTAATACTCATTGAGTGCTCTTGTGAGTATTTAAAGCAGCAGGACAGCCTAGTGGGATTGAGTCAATGTTCTGTAAACTACAGTACCCAGGGCCAGGAATTTAGAAATACTGAGACCATGGCCTTTTTTTAATATTATTATCTAGATTTTTCATACTTCATAAATGTACAGCATGGTGGTGCACTTCTCCGGCTTCCTCCCACAGTCCAAAGACATGCAGGTTAGGTTAACTGTTGACTCTAAATTGCCCGTAGGTGTGAATGTGAGTGTGAATGGTTGTCTGTCTCAGCCCTGTGATTGACTGGCGACCTGTCCAGGGTGTACCCCGTCTCTCGCCAGCTCCAGCCTCCTCACAACCCTGTAAAGGAGAAACGGTTACAGATAATAGATGGATTTTATTAATTTGGTTACCAGATAAAATACATTTTCTGTAAATGTTATTTCCCAACATGAAGCTCGTCAAAGCCCTCTCCACACTGCCAGGAATGAAGTCTTAATATATGTATTTTAAAAATGTTCTTTATTGACCTAAAAAATGGTCAATTTCGAAAATACTGAGTTTAGAGATACTTAAATCAGCCTATGAAGTACTTAATATGTGTACGTTTCTAATTGCCGAGTATAAACTCAATCCAGGTTATTAAAACCCGAAATAGTCAACATCTTTAACAGCGTTGTTCATTGATGTGATTATTTTGTGTGTGTTTTTGGGCAAGAATGGAGGTCACAATGGCACAGATTATCAGGGTTACCCTGGCAACCAGCAGAAAATTAACCCAAAAGCACGACTCAGACGAAAAAAATAGTCTTTACTAGGCAGAAACAAAGCGTAATATACAGGTAACTGACAGACGACGGTATCAAAAACACAAGGCAGAGACTTAGTCAACCAGTACAGAAGCAAGGTCATTAACACAAGGAACAACTATTGTACATATTGTATAACTTTTATTATTCCAGGATGCCTAACAACATCTGGCAAAGGGACTGACGATGAAAACTAGCCTCTAATCTAACTCGGGTACATTTACATTTGTTTGAAAGTTGATTAATGTATGTATGTATGTATTAATGTCACTGTACATTGTCCCTACATTAAATTAAATTAAAATATACTGCTAAGATAATCACTGGAACTCTCACTAAAACAGTAAAGACGAAGTGTAACTAATGTAATATTCAATACGTACCTGCTTTGAGAGGAACAGTGAACACAGTATAGGAAATGATCCCTTTGCAAATGTACCCAGAACACACCGTGACGTGCTCTCTCTCTCTCGTGTGGTGTTAGAATAAATAATCACTACTAATTAAAGTTGAAGTCTGAATGATCACCTTCGTTCCGCGGTGATCCCGCTGAAGCTCATGTGAGAGTTATAGGACTCAAAGTCATTGTTACTGTTAACAGGGACGTGTGAAGAGAGCGCTGACATTGTTCAGAGCAGACAGAAGCACTGTGTCAGTACTTGCGTTGCATTCCTCTCACACTGCTAGACTTCATTTGTACGCCATCACCAGTTCTGACTTGGATAAAAATCAGTCTGTGTGATGTTCATTTCAGCAGCAACACAAGCAGATGGGCCAGAGGAAGAACGGCCCTCGTAGGGATACCTAATGATAGCATACATTAATGCGGCTATCAGCCCGCTCAATAACAGCAAGAAGCGAGGGACAACTCCTCCTCAGCGCAACCCTGATGAGATTGCACTGTGAGAAGGAAATGGAGACGATCTTACGACAGGGCGCCGAATGTGGAATTATCCATCCTCGCTAATGACTGAGATGCAATCATCAGTAAAGAAGGGAGATTAGTCCCGTAAGTCATTTTCCTCCAGAAATTACATGCTTTTAGAGTTCCTGGGCCTGATAATACCGATTGCTTTATAGCTGGACACATTGATGATTTTGTCACATCTATTATAAACCCTATGTATAAACAGTTTGATTCATCATTTTTGCGCTGTATGTTAGTTTTGAGTTCAGTGTTGCTCTCCGTGTTGTTTACTTGTGTGTTGGACTAAAGGAACTCGTCCTTGCCTGGAGGTTAATGTGGTTTAGAGTTCAGTAATGCTTCTGAAACAGAGGGTGACACAGTGAGCCGAGGGCTACAAGGCTGGTGGACCCTGGCTTGGCCCCAGATTAGCAGTCCCATAGAGCCCCAGCAGGGTCCGTCTGTCCGTCTGTCTGTCTATCTGTCTGTCTGTCTGCAGCGTATTGGTCATGCCTCCAGACCACCTGCCAGCACACAGACTGGCTGCTGACGGATCCTCTGAGACACACGCAAACCAGGCCAACAGCTCCAGGCGTTGGCTGAGGCTTGAAAGGGATGTCCTGGGTAGTATGAGGGTGAAATGAACCGCTGCTCTCTGTTCACATTTGGTCACAAAGTGGAAGTTGACTATTTCTGTCATTATGTGCAAGAATTGTCATTCTGATCCAGCATAATGACAGAAATGTTTCATTTATATTGTGTCTCCTTATGTCCGAGTCCGAGAGAGTAGTAACCGAGTTTTTTATGTCCGAACCGACCCGAGCCTGACGCAGTTAATGTAAGCTTAAGCACTGAGTTTGTGATACCCTGTCAGAGCCCCGTAAATAACAAACCCCAGCAGTAAACAGCAAGAAGCCCAACACAGACTGTAGTTACATCATTTTTATTTAATTGAAATTGAATTTCCCCTCAGGGGATCAATAAAGTATATATGCCTTCTTCTTTTCTCTTTATTTTTACATTATATTTTCACTAAAAAGAAATTGAAGCACCATGTAAAGTAGGCCGAACCCGAACTTCATTTGTAAATATTTGTCCAAACCTGGCCCGCATATCCACACTCTGAAATTCCTGTAAAATCCTGTCTGAATTAAACAAACATTTATTGTTTCCGTGTTATTTTTGCTATGCTTCATGAAGCGCTGTCACTATATTTTTATGGTAGTAAATCAGAGCTGCAACGATTAAAGCTGCAGTGGGTAGAATGCTGTTTTCATAAACCGTCACTATATCCTGACAGTAATGTATGAGACAGGTAATCTGAAAAACAATCATGTGCCTCTGTGTCCTCCGGTACTCCTAATGACATCTGCAAGATTTCACAAACCGGAGGAAAACAACCAATCAGAGTCGAGCTAGAGCCTTGCCGTCTCTGAGCAGCTGTCAATCACTTGCAAACTCCGATCAAACGGTCAAACTAGGCAGCGCTGATCAAATATGAATCAATATTCTGTTACTGTAATGCCTATTTCTCTCCTCAAATGTTTTCAGAAACATCTTGTAGTGTACTGTCTAGCTGTAAAATGAGAAAGTTTGTGACCCAGCAGCCATGTTGAGATCAGTTGAGGAAATACCAAGTACCGCCCACCAGCCAGAGCAAACTTTCTCATTTTACAGCTAAACAGTACAGTACTAAATGTTTCTAAGAACATTTGAGGCGAGAAATAGACATTAACATAGCAAAACATTGATTCATATTTGATCAGCGCTGCCTAGTTTGATCGTTTGATCTGAGTTTGCTAGTGATTGACAGCTGCCTCCGTTGAATGAACAGCCAATAGGAACTCTCTCTCTGAAATGACCTCTGATTGGCTAAAGTCTCCTGTCACAGACTATATTTTTTAAAGCCTGAAAACAGCCATGGGGAGATACAGAAGTCTAATTTATAATATGCTGAAAGGTTATTATAACATTTTCACCCAATGATGCCAAAAACGTTCTGCCTAATGCAGGTTTATTGGATTTGTTGTGAACTATTAATTAATCGCCTAAATCGATTAATCAGTTTGAGTAATTTTTAAGGAAAGAAAAGTTTAAAAATATCTGATTTCAGCTTCTTAAATGTGAATATTTTCTGGTTTATTTACTCCTCTATGACGGTAAACTGAATATCTTTGAATTGTGGATAAAACAAGATATTTGAGGATGTCATCTTGGGCTTTGGGAAACACTGATCGACATTTTTCACCATTTTCTAACATTTTATAGACTAAACAGCTAATCGATTAATTTAGAGAATAATCAACAGATTAATTGACAATTAAAGTAACCGTTAGTTGCGGCCCGAGAGTAAATGTGTATGAGTGTAGAATTCGTACACTTTCCTAGAGGTGAATCTGGATTGAGGGTTCCAGCCTGTGGAGGTTTGACAAAACAGTTAATTCTTTTCACCACCAAACTTGTCATAACCAATTTTTTTGAGACTGAATAACTTTCACATTTGCATCTGTCAGAAAGGGGGCAATTGTAAACTCAAATACCTGGGGTTTCACTGACAGTGAATTTGTATGATTCTACCTCCGCATTAATGGCAGCATCGTGAGGGAGCACAACACATAAATCAGCAGGCGGATTCGTCTACGGAGGAGAGCGTATGTGTTGCATTTTCACCAGCTTTACTTCCTGTTTTAGTCCTGAACATTTATCCAACAGAGACCTTGTGAACGCAGAGAATTTATGATGATGCCAACTGTGGCAGTAAATTGGGAAGCGTGGTCCTTGTCCACAATAAAACACAGTGCAGAGTTACAGTACCGGCTGTCTGTTTGAGCTTCAAGTCACAATGTGGTGATTTGTTGTTGTGGTTTTTAGATGGATGTGGAGCAAATCTAAGATATAGTTTTTGTGCAGCGGTCATTCAAGTCAGACTGTACGGTGGAGCAGACAGCAAATTGAACAGGACCCTGAAACTGAATTATAATACAAATGATTTCCCCAAACACCTGTGAATGCTGGGTGCTGTGCCAGTGAAGCACAGCGTGGAACAATGCATCACAAAAACACCAAAGCAGACATCATCACTCTCAGCCAGTGCCAGGAAGGTTGTGTTGAGAAATGAGGATCATTCAGGGCCATGAAAAACAATTATGAGATGGGCTTTGTGCTCAGTATTTATGGAAGTGGCAATAAAACACCATTACTGTCATAATAATGATTTACACACATAGATTTCACCCTAATATTCAGCATGCAATTTGTATTCTGTATAAACAACGTGTATTATGAGCATTTTAAATAGCAAAGCACAGATAGTACATAGAAAAAAATAAAAGACTAGGTCCTCACAGTGACACATTATTATGCTATAATATTTACAGTATTGTCATTAATCAGACTTTGGCAGCTTGCACAATGTGATCAACTGCCAATTAAAAAACAATCCATGCACACAATAAAAGTTGATCTATAGCTCTGAACAAATAAATCTGCTGCACTTTTAGAATTTTATAGAAAGTGTTATATATATATGTGTATAAGGTATAAATAAAATAACACTCATATCACAGCAGTGGTACAACATGATGTTTAACATTTAAATATCTAAATATGCTTTTTAAAACAGGCTCACTTAACTTCAGCCTCTTAACTTGTTTGTCTTAATTGTAGTATATTGTTTATAATAACCTTATTTAAAGCACATTTCAAGTGAATGAAACTAAAACAGCAGACATGACCACGTTCACTCATTATTAACAGTAACCATTAATAAATGACTGATGTCTCTTATTGATCTAAAATGTACATGAACACTGTCAGAAAGAGACCATAAAGCTGCATTAAAATGTCATGATTTGGCTTTTTCCATCATTTGAATGGTACAAAAGCTTCAGTGTTCGGTGTAATCATACAGGACAAGCACCACAAGTTGTGCCATAATGACTGTGAGTGTGTAATTGTAGAAGAGCACTGAGACCAGTGTGCTGTTGAAAATCTATTGAACCCCGCTGCGTAATCTCAGACCAACAGTACAATCAATGAGGAAGTCTTTTGTCCGACAGAGGTAATGTGAATGGTAATGTAGCCCTCTAGTATAATCATAAGAAATAACACAGCTTCATGCAATATAAAACCAGCATAGTTAAATATGGTAATGCTGTTGGACCATAATTAAATCCTAAAAAACAACAGTGGTTCACACAGTAAGCAGAAGGACGAGTGTACTATTACTACAGTGTTTCCAATAATGTACTAAAAAGAAATATACATTAACAGTAAACAGCTATGAGCTGCCAGACTTCTAACAAACAACAGTCCACTTATTTAACACTGATAAGCTTCTTTACTCTGGCTCATTTGTTCTACAATTGATTTTAAGATAATTTTAATTACCTACAAGGCTTTAAATGGCAGAGCTCCAGACTACATTTCTGAACTTAACTGAACTAAACTTTTAAAACAAATTATGTTTGTACCTATCATTTCTTTGTTTGTACTGCTTTTAAAGCACATTATTACACAGCTTTGTTGAATACTTGATTCTGATTGGTCAATCACGGCGTTCTATAGTCTGTTATTTCTTTATAGCTGACCGTTACTATGTATAACAGACCGTTACTATGTATAACAGACCGTTGCTATGTATAACAGACCGTTACTATGTATAACAGACTGTTACTATGGGCGCAGTTCTGTTGTCGGATTCTGGAGGACCGTTTTTGTGTCAAATTATTGATTTCTTAAGTGAGTAGCCGTATAATAAGCAGGATAATGTACAGCTAGCGGGTCATTGTTGTGAAATAAACCCACACGCAAAGCTGTACATTATCCCTTACTTATTAACCTTTGTTTCAGAAAAGTGCTATAAAAACAAAGCTTTTGCTATAATGATCTAACTACAATCACATTACTATAGTTAAAACTATCGTATAAGTATAGGCAACAATGAATGTTATCAAACATTTCTGACTTAAAGACTAAAATATATCTAGATAATATATAGATTTTATCAAATATACTACATCAAATGTTATTAAAATATATGATAATTCTGTAGTAGCCCTATTGTATTATATTTCACTATACCTGCTAATTTTCTTTTAGCTTCTTTAAAGGTACAGTGTATAACATCTGGCGACGTCTAGTGGTGAGGTTGCAGATTACAGCCTCTTCCATGTACCAAGTGTGTAGGAGAACTATAGTGGCCGACCTGAAAACGCAAATGGCCTCATCTAGAATCAGTTGTTGTAAGAGTAGCGTAGGTCATTTGGAGAATAAAAGAATCAGTGTGTAGAGTGTGTTTGTACGTGGGAAGTGAGTGGTGAAGCAAGAAAGAGAGAGTGGCGGCGAATGTGTGTGTGAGCAAGCACGTGAGCTATAGTGGAGCAGAAGACAGAGTTAGTTTAGCTCTGAGAATAGCAAGTGAATGTTCAGTGGTAGTAGCAGTTTGCGCAGAAATAAATGCTGCAGCTCCTCAAGACCAAGAGAGGTTTCCCGTGTCTTGTTTACCGGTGGCTGAGTGGACTCCGGAGCGAGTAACGTTATCGACTCCGGGCCAAGCAGGAAATGTTAACACAGTGGTTTGTCCGTTCTGGGCTACTGTAGAAACATGGTGGCCGACTACGTGAAGAGAGGACCTGCTCCCTATGTAGATAGAAAGGGATCATTCTAAGGTAAAAAACTCCCACAAATTTTCAGGTGATTATACACTAAAGAAAACTATAGTCCATGCAGGGCAGCTGCTAGCATGTTGGAGGATGGGGATGTAGTCGGCACCCTCTCAAAGGCTGAGAGGTGTTTTAATATACTCAGGTCTCTATCAGGAATAATCAGTCAGATTTTTTTTTCCTTTCAGTGGGAGAAAAGATTTTTTCTCCTTTTTTTAACCACATTTGTTGTTTACTCCACTCTATTCAGAGTCGTGCTTAATATGACATGAGTAAACACGTTACATATAGCGCAAGTGGAGCCAAACTGACCTCTACATCTGAAACTGTCTCTGTGCAGTGCAGCAAAGTCATTTCAGATGTGACAGACAGTGATATGTTGGCCCTAGAAATGTGTAGACTTTGCTTCTATACTATAGATCCCCCTAAATGCTACAAACTGTTCCATTAAATATATTTAAAACCAGTCAGAATGACGCTCTATTGATTGATTGATTGAAAAGATGGAGCTGATGTTGATATAGGGATTGTCGCCACATGCAGGAGGAGGTGATATCGGAGGAGAAGATGAGCTGTGGTAGCAGAGTTTTTCAAGACACCCTGTGGATGGGAGATTCAGTTGCACACATAGGTAGCACAGAGTGAATACAGAAGCTTGAACATGGATCCCCACGGAGAGGACGGATCAGATTTGACAGATCTGGTAGATGGCAAACCTGCTGCGTCAGGGTTTTGTCGCAGTGTGGGCTTTGTGCAATATCAACCCTTCTTTTCACACTTCTTCCTCAGCTTTTTGTCCAGTATCTCTGAATTCATATTTATCAGTGGACAATCTTTCTTTAGCCATCTCCCTCTGATAACTTATTATTCATGGGTTCGTTCTACCCTGCATACAGTTATATTTATTGTATTGTGATATGAAAGTGGATATGCCTTGATTTACATATTTATCACCTCAAATAAACATCTTGCAGACGGCCACACACACTTCAAAACTGTCACAGCTCCAGGGGTAACTGGAATATTTAAGTTCAAGTATGAAAATGTAGCTTCAAATCGTACTCTTTATTGTCATGATATCTCGTGGTCTTATATATACAGTTAGGTGCTAATAAAGGTTATTGTGTAGACGGAGAACTGGCTTGATTATTGCTTGAAATGTTTCACCCCAGAAGGTGTTATCTTGCGTGCAGGAAGTTGTGTATAACGTGCCAACCTGTTTGTATGTTGGTCTCAGATTCACACTTCTTTGTGCTGACGATAACACTTGTGAGGAGGAAGGAAGCTGCTTAGATTGAAAAATAAATCAAGTCCCCAGTCAGAAAGATATTTTGTTCTTAGTGGGTTTGGTTTCGCGTCAAGACAGCAAAACTGGATGTTCAGACTGCAGGCTTTTTAGATTTTGGTTATAAGCGCCTCTCAAGTTGCAACTGGTGGGATTTTCCCAGTACAGACGAGCCAAGAGATACTGTCATTAAGGCTGCATGAATTAAATTCATTATAGTGTTATTTCTGGAGATAGTCAGTCTACGGCAGCATTTTGGAAGAAAACAACACACTCCAACAGCTGTTGTTGCCTGTTGGGCTGCAGTTTGCCATGTTATGATTTGAGCATATTTCTTTATGCTAAATGCAGTACCTGTGAGGGTTTCTGGACAATATCTGTCATTGTTTTGTGTCATCAATAAATATATACATACATTTTCATAAAGCAAGCACATTTGCCCACTCCCATGTTGATAAGAGGATTAAATACTTGAAAATTCTCCCTTTATGGTACATTTTGAACAAATAAAAAATGTTTATTAATTTTTGATTAACCACGATTCAATATTTTAATCAATTGACAGCCCTGAATATAAATGTAAAATATCTGATCTTGAAATTTTAATCTCAGAGAATTTATTGTTCTTTGAATATATATTGTTTTAAATTTTGAATTAAGTCAATCCTAGCTTGTGAAACTCTGGTTACCTATGACTTTAAAGGAGTGCAGCAAGAGTCAGATTTCTAAAGATATGACAACAAGAACGAGGCTTGTTAGGCTAAACAGTCCCTGGATAATTAGACGACACAAACAGCCAATCAAGAAACTCATCGGCATCTCTTCCCTTCTAGAAAACTCCATGTTTCTAGTTAGATGGGATGCGATGGTAAGTGGTACATTAATAATTCAAGGCTATGACTCTTCACATGGCTGTCTGCATGCATTACTCCAGCCTTGTCTCCTACAAATTACATTTATATGCATTTATTCTTCATTAGCGGTTTATGTTCAAGGGCAACGTTCAGAGCCGAGAGAGGGTCAGCAAAAATATAAAGCATGGTGGATGGGCATGTAAGACATTTACTCTCAAAACTGGCAGCCTGGCTTCATCTCCCATGTCTATTTAACAATCAGTGTTGGGATTTGTTTTGGGATTTAGAGTGTAAGTTTATTAAATTAAAATGATATATATACATATCTTCTCACTTACTCCTAGAGGTATTGAGCCATGCTAATAATTTGGTTGAATTGGTCTTGGTTTTAAGATATCTGTCTCAGAGACTTCTGCATGCCTCCACCCCAGGAGTGAAAGTAGATTTAAGTTCTTGCTGGTACTACTAGGCTACCCCAACCTTCATCGCTTGATATTGTTCTCCTCCCACACCCAGCTTCATGCATCCCTGAACACAACCTTCAATGCCTGTATGGTGTAAAAAGAAATTAGAAGCAAATTATTTATTTAAATGGTGAAAGTGGTGCAGAATGATTTGTAAATGTTGACAAAAGTTTAAAAGTTTATAGTTAATAAGTTTATACGCTGATCCAAGTTCTCCAAAGTGATGAAGTTCTTTGCATCCTCCTGCAGCTTCAAAATCTCCTTTTCTTTTTCCTTGATGAATTCTTGCTGCTCTTGTTCTCGCTGAATAGCAGCTTCTACCCGCTGACGCTCAGCTTCCTCCTTTTCCTTCTGGACCCTCAACACCCTGAGTTTGAGCAAGCGGAGGTTCTCCTGGTCGTTGAAGGCCATGAGGGCGCGATGCTCCTCCGCCTCCTACAGTAGTGCACAGATGCTGTTTCCATGGTTGCCACGCATAGCGCCTGGTTTATATTCACCCCAGCTCCACCCAAATACAACTACAGTGGTGTACAGAAGAATTGAGTAGCATCTCTAAATACTGTAGGTTTATTGTAGGGCTACAACTAACGTTCATTATCCATTAATCTGCTGATTATTTTCTTGATTAATAGGTTAGTCATTCGGTCTATAAAATGTCAGAAAAAAAGTGAAAAATGCCTTTTACAAGATGCCAAATCCTAAAGTGACGTCTTCAATTTTTGTTTAGACAAATCAACAGTTCAAAACCCAACATAGAGTATTTAGTTTCCTATCATATAAGACACAGTAAAGTAGCAAATCTTCAAATTTGAGCGGTTTTGCTTGAAAAATTACAAAACGAAATGTGAAAACTGTCGCAGATTTATTTTCTGTCACTCAACTAATCAATGAATCGACTTATTGTTTTGGCTCTAGTTCAGGGGTCCAGAGGGGGATCGTCTCTACAGCGAATTCAGACAGTGAAGTAAGACTGATGGCTTTATCTATCTGTACTAAAGTGAAGGCTTTAAAGCATCTGAACACCCACACAGGTGTTTTCAGTTATTCTGGCTGACTAGACCTCTGCTCAGGTGCAAGTCGGAGCTTTGATGGGAATTTATAGGTCACAAATCTTCATCTACCAATAACAATGATGAAGGTGTAATTTGTCCCACCCTAACAGGTTCAACAAAGCTAACAGGAGACTCAGGAAGATTACAGTCTGTACACGCCCACACAGACCTGAGCAGAGGTCTAATGAGCCAGATTAACTGAATACACCTGTGTGGGTGTTCAGAAGCTTTTAGGCTTCTAAACAAAGATTTCTGACTGGTATGTAAAAAAAATATTTAAACATGACAAGACTTTACTGATGCCTTCGAAATATTTTGCACCTAGTGCAGGATAGGGAGAGATGGCACCACTGGAGTACAGCAGAGAGTTGTATAAATAATGACATAATGGTAAGAAGAGAGTTCTCAGTTGAACCCTCCGAGGTCTGAGAAGTGAAGCCAATGCTGAAGTGCCTTAAACTTGCATTATTTCTAATAGCCAGCAGGGGGCGACTCCTCTGGTTGCAAAAAGAAGTCTGGTTGTATAGAAGTCTATTAGAAAATGAGCCTACTTCTCACTTGATTTATTACCTCAGTAAACATTGTAAACATGAGTTTATGGTCTCAATCGCTAGTTTCAAGTCTTCTTCAATACAGCATGATGTTCATTTAGTAAATTATGGCCCCATTTAGAGTCAAATAGACCATAAAGCAGGGGATGCTTTAGTGCGTGGCTACCTTGTGATTGACAGGTCGCTACCACAGTGTTGTCTGGTCTGGGTGTTGTCCACAGCTTTAACCCTTTCACAGTGTGTTTTCAGTTCATGAAAGTTAATTATAACCTTTTTGGTCGCCTAAAAATGTCTAATTCAGCGTTCGGTTGTACTTAGCTCCACCCTCTTGTATCACTTCATGGTCGCAAAAAATAACAACATGGCAACGGCCAAAAACCAAGACGGCAATGGTCAAAATGCAGAACTCGAGACTTCAAAACGGCAGTCTACAAACCACACGGTGACTACGTCCACTTCTTATAGAGTCTGTGGTTGACGCACATGCTGCATCAGTGAGTGAGTGGATTTTAAAACTTATTTTGCACTTGAATGACTGTTTATCTCTGTGGTTTAATTAATGTCCACAGTGAGTAGTGCTGTAGAATAATTTTCTCATCAATGTCATCATTTATTAGAACTGTGTCCATTTTATTGCCTAGTGTCCAACAGTATAGATATAAATAACAGGATGTTAGATATTAGCTCTCAGTAAATCAGCTCTTAATCTAATGTACTGCGCGCTCACAGTGCTAAGAACAAAGAGAAGATGCACATATACTGTATAGTTACAGCTAAAACAAGGGCAGCAAAGCTAGACAGGCATAAGTAAACAAAATCATGTAGTTATTATATACAGACATCCATCCATCTATTATCTGTAACCGCTTATCCCATTCGGGGTCACGGGGGGATGGTTAGAGCTGATCCAAGCTGACATTGGGCGAAGACGGGGTACACCCTGGACAGGTCGCCAGTCCATCACAGGGCTTATGTACAGACATGTAGGAGAAATTATATATAGATAAACAATAAATAGACAACATACAATATCTACAGATCAAAATGCTACTGTACACTGTGTATACAGGGTCAGAAAACGGGAGTGCGTGGAAGTAAGAGAGCATTTTCTGTAATAAATATTTCATGGGTAATGTAATAAGGTACTTTATGTATGGTGTTTATATATATATATACACACACACACATACACACACACACACATCTATATTCAGCCTGTTTAGTTTTACATTTCAGAATAAGGGATAATATGTAAATGTTAATTTGTACATTAAACTGCAATACATATGATTTGTAACATTTGTTATTGCAGGTATTGTTTTCAAACATCAAATGTCCAATTTAACTGTTTGTGAGACTAATGGGGAAGGAAATGTTTCAGTTTATGAAAGAAATGTTCTTATTGGGGCTGTCAGTCGATTAGAATATTTAGTCACGAATAATCACAAATTAATCGCACATTTTTTATCTGTTCAAAATGTATCTTAAAGGGAGATTTGTCAAAGATGTAATACTCTTATCAACATGGGAGTGGACAAATATGCTGCTTTATGTAAATGTATGTATATATTTATTATTAAAAATCAATTAACAACACAAAACAATGACAAATATTGTCCAGAAACCCTCACAGGTACTGCATTTAGCATAACAAATATGCTCAAATCATAATATGGCAAACTGCAGCCCAACAGGCAACAACAGCTGTCAGTGCGTCACTGTGCTGACTTGACTATGACTTGCCCCAAACTGCATGTGATTATCATAAAGTGGGCATGTCTGTAAAGGGGAGACTCGTGGGTACCCATAGAACCCATTTTCATTCACATATCTGGAGGTCAGAGGTCAAGGGACCCCTTTGAAAATGGCCATCACAGGTTTTCCTCGCCAAAATTTAGCACAAGTTTGGAGCGTTACTTAGCCTCTAGTATGCCATGGTTGAGAAACTGAGCCTGTTACAGCATAAAAATCACAAGTTGCGTTAAAACGTTAAAGAAATTAGTGGCATTAAAATGAATTTGCGTTAAATCTGACAGCCGCAGTTCTTATGTCTGGTTATTTTGGAATCGAGTGCTGTGTTGCACATAGCACCCTTGCTGGATATTAACACTGTAGGAAGTTGAAAGTTTAGTTAGACTTATGGTCTGATGATTATTGTAGATCTCTTGGACCAGATTGCCGTTACAACTTTTATTCAAACATGAGGCAAATGTGTAAAATTGGCAGCGCATAAAGGGAAATGACTCAGATGAAGATTTGGTCGCAGATGTTGTCAAGTTAGAGAAACACATCTTTCATGCTAGAAATACATCACTTGTACCATCTCAACTGTGTGTTTCAGAGGCTGAAGGACAGAAGTGGAGATGTAATGTCTCTTTCTTCCTCTACAAGTTAATTTAGGTTTGTCTGTAAATGGTTCAGCATTTCTGCGGAGAGGATGGGGAATGCTCTCGTCCTTTTCAGACGGCAGACGGAGCGAGTTGATGCTCATACAGTGGAAACTCTATGCCAATTGTCTGCACTACTTCAATGTGCTCTGGGCAGCAAAAGAGGAAGCTCAGCTTTACCTTAAAAGCAAGTCTGTGCTTTGATGTGAAGGGTTTTATCATCACAAAATACTGAGGAAATGTGAAATGAATGCAGTGGGAAATATTAGGGTGTTTTTAAAAGCCAGATAGGGTTTCTGGGGGGGGACGGGAGTGGGAGGTGAAAGCAGATAGCTTCAGATACACTGACAGGTATGAAATGGAATAAGAAAATACCTAAAGCAGCAGAAATCACAGGTGCTAAAAGTTCCTGAGGTTCTGCTCATCCTGGCGGGAGACTATAGAAGTATGTGTTTCCTTTTCTGTCCTTTTCATCCTTCCATCATCTGACAATTATCATCAAAGAGGTGGGGCCACATTTCTACATCAGGATGCTTGTAACATCATTGCTACACATGTTTCATACTAAATTACTGAAGGATTTAGTCATATATGCTTTTTAGACTCCAGATTGGTAGCCATTTTTCCATTAGATATCTGTATTTATTCTCTATTTCACATTGTCTCATCCCAAAGATACTGACCTGGTTTTACATATAGTGACTGAGCAGAAAAACACTGAACCTCTTCTTTGTCCTTTTCGTTGCGGTATCCTGCTAAATATTCTATTCAGAGAAAGATGCTGTGCTTCTATCATATCCTTACATCTCGTGGGATTCAAATGTCTGTCAGCTTTTATTAAGGAGCATGATGTTTATCATGAAAACGCACCCTACCGCATCACATCCCTACCTCCAGCTTGCAGAGATGACTCATGGCGTGACTGATGCATGAACTCACGGTTCTCCAGATCTCAGCCCGCCCAGCTTGAAACGAGACCATATCGTCTTTTCTGAATCCTCTGGTGTCTCGAGTTTGTTCAGCAGACTGATTGAGATGCAGCATCCCATAGCGCTCAAACAGAGAAGGACTGGAAACTAAAGTTATGCTGTACCTCTCTTACTATTCATTGCATATAGGGACTGTAAAATACTTTTCAGGGATGCATTTGTGAGAGTAGCTCAGCAATAACAAGTTAAGGTAATAATGAGATAACATCACGTAATGAGCAGGTAATAATCAGACAAAATTGTTAGGGCTTAATTTCTGTAATAAGGTAATAATGGGCAGAAATATCCCAAGGTAATAATGGAGTTTCTTATTAATATTGTGGTAATGAGGGGTAAGAATTCGATCCCCTAGTTACTGTTGCTACGCCGGTCAAACGTAACATTCTCGCATGCAGCATTATGCAGTTTACAAGAATAAAAGTGGAAAATGTACCACTCAAATTTATATATTATTTAAAACTATGAGTCTGATTTTACACAGAAGCAAACACAAGTGCTTCTCATTTCTAGCTGACAGCCATCAGCTTTATCAGCTGAAATTACAACTTTATCAGCTTTAGACAGCTTGCTAGTTTTCAGCTTCTTCTAAAACAGCCTTAAAAATTTACGTTTTTCACCTTTATTTATTCAGAGGAGGTTCACTGAGAGCAATGCTGTCTTTTTCAGTAACGCCATGATCTGTGAGGCGGCTGTAGCTCAGTGGGTTGAGCGGGTCGTCCTTTATCCACAATCCCGGCTCCTATACTGTCTGCATGTCAAAGTGTCCTTGAGCGAGACACTGAACCTCAAGTTGCTCCCCAGGCGCTTAACAGCAGCCTACTGCTCCTAAATGCTTAGGATGGGTTAAATAAAAATGCAGAGGTCAATGCAGGTTTGAATGCATTTAACATAAATGTCAGTATATGGGTGCTCTACAGTAGTAGCGTCGACCGATCTGACCACAGAGATTAGAGAGACCGTAAGTTACTGCAATACGATAACGTTACCTGTCCATGATCGATTTTAAAATCGTAAAAAAAAAATGGCGATACATAGGTGAATTGATTTTTTTTTTGTTCACTAAATTAGTTGGAAAAATAACTCAAATTAACCCAATAATGGCTTCTATCCAACTACAGTATAGTGGTACTTACTGGGAAAAAACATTTTGTATAATTTAAATTTGTATAGTTCGGTGTTCGTCGCAAACGCTGCAGCTTCCTCACCGCCAGTTTTACAAGATTGACATAGATTGGTGGACCCTCCCTTTCCGCTACATAGCAAAGATGGTGACCGTCCAGGGTGAGAAGTGTCCAGCGTTACACACTCAACATTTTGACCATTTAGAGTACAACATCCAAGTCCTTAGAGTGCACTGCATTTTGTCATACTTCTCAGTGTGAACGCATTTGTGCACTCGAGATAGCAGGTGGAATTACGCAAATTGAGACACAGCAAAGGTTCCGACTGTAGGTAGATAGTTTGTTAGCCGGGCATGCAAATGTTTGCTGCTTAGTGCTTACACAATTCATTGCTATCAATTTGGCCATTGTGTTTCAGCTTTGGTGAGCAAGCAGTGGCTCTTACCACGCAGCCTCATGCACACCGCTTCAACATGTAGAGAAATCCAAAGCTTCACATACCTGCTGTGCCTAGTTACGGTTGCTAAGCAATGATTTCACAATCATAGTCTTTCCATAATAATCAAGCATAGTGATAATTGGGTATTATAAAATGTGCAAATACACGGCTTCTGTTGGAAATAGCCAGAGAGGAGCTTTGTGTTTATCCAGTAGAACAACACTGAGGACAAAAGTCTCCTGCTGCAGGAGTGGCTCGAGACATTTCATAAACGCCTTGATCCTTTTTTTGGCTGTGAACATTTTTGGAATCTGTTGCAACTGACACGACTTAAAGCTGTTGCTGTTCTTAGTGAAAAAGCAAAAAACACAAACATGTTACAGCCGCCTTTCAAGCCTGCAGGGGGTGAGCGTTTGACAGTCTAAAGATAGATTATGTGTGTGCAGCGAACCATCCACAAACCAGAGTATGCAAAAAGTTCATGAAATTATTAAGAAGATTGACAATCTAATCATTATGTAGTGTATTGAGTATTTTCTGTAATTTTTTTTATTTGACATATTACTGCACCATGAAACTGCATCATTATTATGCTTCATGTCCTCAAAGATTTTGCAAACTCCCATCAAAATCCACTTTAAGCCAGTGTAGACGCTCTGCGTGGTAACTGGCACCACCGTAGACAGAAATAATGAATAAAGCACTTCCACTCACATTACATTTACATTAAAGGTATTTAGCTCTTGCTCTTATCCAAAAGCAAATTATGATGAGGGCAGCAGTAAAAATTAGCTTAGGCACAGGCGGCTGGTGCCATGATAATAGATCTAAGCAAACACTGCTGTAATGCGAGACCTCTTCTCTGCCAGAAAAGTTAGACACAAAGAAATTAGAGGAAGAGCAGCTAGATCAGATCCAGACAGGAGCATATTTGCAGGAGGATGTGGCACGAAAAGGGGTGTGATACGAGTGGGAGCAGGGGACGTGAGGCATTTCTTGAGGAGATGAGCTTTTAAGTTTACAAGGGAAGGGAGTGGTTGTGCTGCTGTCCTGACTGAGATTGTTCTGTGGAGTCGGGGAGGCTGGATGGAGTGAGGACCTGACTTCTAATAACACAAAGTAGACCAAAAGTGGTGGAGTGGTGGAGTGGTGATTGGATTTGTTTGCACTGCAGTGGGTGACGTATACTCCTAAATGACGTGGACCAAGTGTCAGAAGTTTTGTTAACCTAATTTGCTATTTCACAACTTTCTGACGGTATTGGAGGTGGAGCGTCTCATGCAAGATCATGCCACCATCTTGGAGCTAAGTGTCGTTGAGCCATGCTTTCCGCTTTCAGCAGCAGATTGTCTGAGTCAGGCATGCAAATTAGATGGGGTGCACTATCCACTGTATGAAATTGTTGTTTTGAATGGAATAACAATACAGCCCTCCATAGTAATGGAAGACTTCTGCTGTATGTTGACAGTAATGACCCATTCCTTGTGATTCATTTGGGGAAAAAGGCAGCAGACAATTAGCGGTTAACTGCAGGGGAGCGTCACGCAGGCATAAATTCTGAGGCATTTGTTTCATCGTCAGAAAGGAAAGTTTACGCTGAAGAATGGAGGGACAATTATTTTGGGGGCCGAGGTTGCATACGAGCTGTAATTGACTGAGGCTTTTAGAAAAGTGATGGCACAATTGTTCGATGTTTCACTGCGCTATTTTCAGCTTCAACAAATCTTCAAAGTCGTGTGTTTAGTTGGGTTCGGACTGGACTGCAACTGATTATTTCCGTTGTCAATTAATCTGTTGATTTTTATCCAAGCTGGCAGCGCCGCTCTAAAAATGGCAAGGTGGCTCAGTCCACCACTTTAGTCCAGACTCCATTCATGTTTCCTCTCAGGATGAATTGTAATAGCATTATCAGGTAAGAACAAATGTCTCATTAAGACCAAAATATCTGCAAAACTAATGACATCCCCATTATTCTCAGCTTTACTTTGTTGGGTGCTAATTAGCAAATAACATGCAAAATTAAAGCTACGTTCCAAACCACATTTCTTTTTCTTTTTACTTTTAGTACATACTGCAGCTGTCCTTACAAAGTATGTACTGTTGCATGCAGTATGTATACAATTGGGACACACTACTTCTTCATAATATTGTGCCTTGAACTTTGACCATCTTGCTCATATATACGCTGTGCAGAGGATTGTGGGTCAGAATAGCCAAAGCATGCTAGAGGGAGAGAGGAGGATGATGGCTAAGCTGTCATCCATAATGGAGAACGACTCCCACCCCATGCAGGACACCATCTCAGCACTGGAGAGCTCCTTCAGTGACAGGCTGCTCTACCCAAAGCGTGTGAAGGAGCTCTATCGCAGGTCTCTCCTTCCTGCAGCTGTCAGACTTCACAACCAGCACGGCTCCCAGTAGACCACATACACACCAAAGAACTGACAAGAACTGCACTTTACTGTACACCAACTGTCTAACAGTACTACTTAGGTGTAATTCATTATCCACTTGTACAATTTCGTTAATAGTCTTTTTATTGTCAATACTGTATATACTGCTCCTTTTTTATACTTCCTTCTATTTAAATGGTTCATATTTTGTTACACTTTGTTTAGCTCTTTTTTTTACTGTGTTAGCTGATGCATTTTTTTTTTTGCACTATCCCCTTTGCTGCTGTACACTGCACATTTCCCTACTGCGGTACTATTAAAGGAATATCTTATCTTATCTTATCTTAGCTTGTATTCTGCAAAATGCGACACCCTGGTACTTTTGGCATACTGCGATTGACATACTAAATCTTTTCTGTCATACTAAATAGTATGGTAGTATGGATATTGGAACGCACAGTAAGATGGTGAACGTGGCTAACATTAGCATACCTGCTGATCATCTGTATGTTAGCTCTGTCATTGTGAGCATATTAGCATGCTGATGCTGACTCACCGTCCAATCCTCAAAGACATTCAGTTTGTAATAATATAAAAAGGAAAGCCATCAATATTTTAGGCCTTTCCGCTTGAAAAATTACTTATATTGTTAATTATCAAAATACTTGACGTTTGATATTCTGTTAATTGACTAATGCCCACGAGTCCCCACGATACAATATCACCACGATACTTAAGTCATGATATGATCTTATTGCGATTTTAAACATTTTGTTATATGCTGAATATTGCGATATTACCTTTTTTCAACCGCAAATTATGCAGTTTGTCAACAATGTTTGTTTTATCTAATAAGATACAGTTTTTACTCTGTTCATCTCAGAGTTTTCATTCATATATCTTGAGGTCAGATGTCAAGGGACCCCTTTGAAAATGGCCATGCCATTTTTTCCTCGCCAAAATGTGGCATAATTTCAGAGCATTAATAAGTAACAAGCTAGCATGACTTGCTTGGTACCAATGGATTCCTTAGGTGTACTAGTTTGATATGATAACAGTATCTTCACTCTAGACAGAGCCCACTACAACCTCTGAAAGACAGAAAAGCGGCCGGGCCTGCAGGCGGTCTGTGTGTCGATACAATATTCCCACGCAAAATATTGCCATACTATGCTCTATCGATTATTTTTCCCACCCCTATTCGTTACCAGGAATTATGTGGTTGGATCTGTGTGCTGATCTGTGTGTTAGCATGGCTGGACTTTGAGTTTCTCTGTTTTAATTTCTGTAACATATTTTTCATGTTAAAATGATGTCACTGATCTGCTTTTGGAAACGGCACACAAATAAGAACATCAGTCGGTAATCTGGTGTTTCAGCGTGACGCCAGGACATCACTGCAGCTGCCACATCTAACCAGTTTCTCTTTGAATTTAAATACCACATAAACCTTCAATTCATTATTACTTACAGAATATCTACTTGGACTGAGATGACAAGCTCTATGCTTTGTCCGTCTTAGAAATGGGGAAATAAATTATACAAGATGCTTCACAGTCTGAGTTGCTATATTGATTGATTTTAATCAATGGCCTCCCAGAGAAATCTCACTGTGGAAATACTGCACATGTTCAGCCTCGTCCTGCCGCCTGTTAACCACTCAGCCCCTTGAACAAGTGTGTGTGTGTGTGTGTAAATACGTAGCGTGTATGATCATTATGTACATAATGCTCAACTAATTACCAGCTGTGTAGTCTAATTATGGGACCTCCAACAGGGTCAGGGTTTACTGCAGCAAAGGAAATTAAAAAACACCTTTTGATTTTTTTTTAATCAATAAAATAGTGAATAAAAAGACTGAAAAGACAACTTCCTCTTGAATAACTATTGATGACAACACACCAACAGGTTATGACCACATCTGCTTGACAGCCTGTTCAGAGAGTGTCCTGTCCTGTCATTAGTGTCCCGATCACATCCACAGTTTATGTCACATCAGCCTTAATGATGCTCATCTGCACCGAACGCTGTTTATGTTCTTTGGCAGCTGTTTTTTTGATGGAAATGACACATTTTACTTGGATGTCAGCTGCGCTATCTGATCCGCACATAACAACACAGCGGGCTGATTTCAACCTTATTCTCACTAACACGCCGGGTGTCCTGGACTAATGTTAAGCTCAGCACATTTAAGTGGTTTCTGAGGATCCTCCACAGACTCTGGGGGTGACATCTCCCTTGATGACCCCCATACAAATGTGAGCATGTAAACAGAGGAGGACATCTTCATTGCTTCTGCTGACTGAGTTTTTGAATTGCTTTTCGATACCATTCAAATTCTTCAGATACTAATCAGCAGCATTGTACGATTTAATTCATTTCCTAATTCATTTCCCTCCAAGCTTTGATTCTCATATAGTTCTCATCAACGTTTCTTTAACTCCTTAATCCACATCATTTTTGATGTATCAATGTTAAAAGATAACAAAATAAATTGAAATGTTAATAACTGATATGGACAATTACGGCTGTTACACATGGATCAATTACATAAATAACCATGACAAACACATTTTAATGCTGGATTTGAAATGCATGGTGGAAAGTATGGAAATTATGGGATTAAGTGTGTGAGCAGCGGATGTAAAAATGCACTATACAAAAAAATAAAGCACAGTTTTCTTTGTTCTTTGCAGTTTATACAAAGATCTGAGTGATCTGAGAACATAATATGAAAGCACATATGATGCTGCAAAACTATTACAGAAAGTGTCATCGAATGCACACAAAATATGTTTTTCCTTTTAGTGTTCATGGAGGAGTCTTTTAGTGTCACCATTTGCTGGATAAGAGTGTCACTGTGGAGAAAAGTTTGCAGAGATCCCTGCACCAGGGTCTGCAGCCTCCCAGAGGTCTTCATTAGATGAGGAGTTAGTGCCACTGGCTTTCAGTCATCAACGACTCGGGCTGCTCCTCCTGGGCACTGGGACATTAGCGTCTCCCACAATGGGGACTCCCTCCTCGCAGTCAAGGATACAATAGGCTTCAGAGGTGATGATGGAGGGCCTCTGCTTGTTGGCCAAAACGTGCTTTCAGCAGCCTAGAAGTGATGCCATCCTGGCCCGCTGCACTGATTGTGTGGACGTCCTCCCAGCGGCTCTCCAGCCTCAGTCTGTTGTTAAGTCTACTGGTAGAATCAGAACAAAGACACTTGCTTAAAAAAGTACAACAAGAGAGACAAAATAAATGTACATTGACTGATGAGAAAAATAGAAGAGTGGAAAACAATGAGGCTTCATGGCTCTACAAAGAAAAAAATATCATTTTTCATCAAGTCAGGAATTAAATTGTGTTTGTTCAGTGGCAGCATACG
The DNA here is from genome assembly GCA_916701665.1 of Sebastiscus tertius. Lineage (NCBI taxonomy): Eukaryota > Metazoa > Chordata > Actinopteri > Perciformes > Sebastidae > Sebastiscus > Sebastiscus tertius. The sequence goes on along the minus strand of CAKAOH010021618.1, from coordinate 22,764 downwards.
GAGTTAGGCTTTGCTGAAACTTTTTACTTTCTAAAATCAACTTCAAACATTATTCCAGTGCTCCACAGAAGGCCTATTGTCTAGCTAGTATGAACATCAGGTGCAACAGCGTCACAGCAACATCTGTGCAACCTTTGGTGCAGCTGTGGTTTGAAGTCTTGAAGGCTGTATGTGTGTGTATTGTGACATTTTCTATTTCCTAAGGCAGACTCATTGTTAAGCCGTTACTGTAGATGAATAACAATTTTCTCTTTTCTTTGTATTCTTAATGTTTAAAACCAGGTGTGGCAGTGTGGCGGCAGTGTCGAGGTCCTTCCTTGTGCTCGCATCGCCCACATAGAGCGTGCTCACAAACCCTACACTGAGGATCTGACGTCTCACGTGCGGCGAAACGCCCTCAGAGTTGCAGAAGTTTGGATGGATGAGTTTAAAAGCCACGTCTACATGGCCTGGAATATTCCTGTAGAGGTGAGTTCATCGAGTTGTTTTTCTAACAGATCATACGTATTAAGTTTGATGAGTCACAGCGATAGGATACTATCACAACATTTTATTCACTGTGTCACATTGGTGTCACAATACAGGCAATTATCTGTGTTTATCACACAACATAATTGAATACTCGATTCTGATTGTTAAATTATTTAGATTAGATTACATTCAACTTTATTGTCATTGCACATAGTACAAGTACAAGTACAAATGTGCGAAATGCAGTTTTGCATCTAACCAGAGTGCAAATTTGTAAGGTGCTGATTAGACAATATATAAAAATGAGGGTATATTGGTGTTCTCAGTTACGGCGTTTTACGGTTATTTCTTTAAAGCAGACCGTTGCTATGTATAACACAAAGTTCTGAAGTCGGACTCTGTAGGACACCTTTCGTGTCAAATTATTGATCTCTTAAGTAAGTAGCCGTGTAATAAGCAGGATAATGTACAGTTAGCGGGTCATTGTTGTGAATTAAACCCCTTCAGGGTGATGCATCACCATCAGAGTATTATCCCTTATGTAATCATCTACAGTATAAAAGGTGTCATTATTTTAGTTCGTATTTATACAAAATTTGTGACTGTGGTTGTGTTTATTTTTAACACAAACAAATCAGATTTTTTGAATAATACAAAGAAACACAGTACCATTTTCTGCACAACCACTCAGTAGTTCAACTTGTATTCTATCACTTTGAGGGACTCTGATGTATAATCAGCAGCTCATTTGGATTCGCCATTTTTTTTACATAAATGTTTTTGGCGTTTGGCCTTTACTAGATGGGTTATAGCAGATATGCTGACAGGAAACGGAGAGAGACGTTGAAGTTATGTGACATGCGTCTTAACCACTTGGCCACTAACAGAGTCCCACAGTATTTGTCATTTTCTATCTTAACTTTATCTTAACTCTGTATTGATGGAAGAATATTCTGAGCTGCACTTGTTACTAAAGGACCTTTTTTACTGCAGTGACTTCTGGGAGTAGGACATATTTTAGTTTATTACATTAAACCAATCTGTTCAAAGATTCAACAAGCATGGTTATTTTTTGTTGACAAGTGGTCAAAACCATAGACTGTATATAAGAAGTGGATGTAGTCACCGTGACGTCACCCATTGGTTTGTGGACTTCCGCTTTGAAGCCTCTAGTAGTCATTTCGGCCGTCGCCATGTTGGTTTTTGGTCATCGCCATGTTGTTTTTTTTGCAACCAGAAGTGACACAAGTGGGTGGAGCTAAATACAGCAGAACACTGAATAAGACATTTTTAGGTGACCAAAAAGTTCTAATTACTTTTCATGAACTGAAAACACACTGTGAAAGGGTTAAAGTTGTAAGACGAAAACACAGTCAACTCCCAGACCGGATAACGCCGTGGTAGCGACCTGTCAATCACAAGGTAGCCACGCCCTAAAGCATCCCCTGCTTTATGGTCTAATTGACTCTAAATGGGACCATAATTTACTAAATGAACATCATGCTGTATTGAAGAAGACTTGAAACTAGCGATTGAGACCATAAACTCATGTTTACAATGTTTACTGAGGTAATAAATCAAGTGAGGAGTAGGCTCATTTTCTCATAGACTTCTATACAATCGCACTTCTTTTTGCAACCAGAGGAGTCGCCCCCTGCTGGCTATTAGAAAGTATGCAAGTTTAAGGCACTTCAGCATTGGCTTCACTTCTCAGACCTGAAGGTTGCCCACTGGTCAAAACGAAAAAACCAAAAGTCTTAACCTGTGTAGCTGAAAAGGAAAATATACCCCAAAATGATGAAAAGAGTTTTTCATAAAGCAGAAATCCATCATAAGCTGTCCGTCATCATGAAGTTCTTTCATCTTCACAGTTTTATAGACAGCTGAGGTGAAACCGTGTTTGCTGAACTGCATGAACTCAAAACCTATTTAACACTATCCTCAGTATGTACATCTGTTCCATTTTTCAAATGTCAGATGTCAGCCATAAACTGGCTACAGCCGTATTGACAGAAAGCAGAGCGGGTTCTTTTTTGTTACCTATACGCAGGATTCGCTGTTGCAGCCTTTTTCGTCATAATCCAAAGGCAGCATTCATGCAGAAGTCCAAGTCAGATGGGAAGAAATGATGCACAAACCCACAAATATGAATACAGATGATGATACCATCATAAATCTACTGCACCAACAGGCAGCTCTGTTCTGCAGCCACCTAATCTAAATGTCACAGGGTGGAGTGTCATCTGTTATCAGCTGCACTCCTCCCATCGCAGATGTTTAGTTGAATCAGACCCCAGACACCTCCAGAAGGCTCAAATGAAATTATTTCTTGTTACTTACAGATTGGCCTGAATTAAATACGTGCCACAGAATAAATAAATGCTAAATATGATTCAGTGAAATGGTCTAAATGGAGACACTAGCAGTTAGAAAAAGAAGACAATTACATTTTAAAAGATGATTAAAGGAACTATCTGGATTACAGCTGCGACTTGGGAGCAAAGTAATTAATAATACAGAAAGTACAGAGAAAAAGAAGATGTACATAATTAATTTTACTCTATTATGTAAGAGTTTATTCCCTTGAATGTCTTTATTTGAGGCTTTGTTGTGTTATTTGACATATTGAATAAAGACATCTGTAGTGTCAACAACTCAAAGTACAAAATGTCTCAAAGTTTGCATGAAGCTAACTGATACTAAACGTATATGCTGCACGCCGCCTTGTCTTTTATATTTCTGCGTTTTCAGAAGATACTGATTTTCATTTGATCTTGAACTGGATTCGGTGCATTAAAGTAAATAACCGCACTATGTCTTATGTTAAATGTAGCATCCCTCAAAGGCGAAGTCAAATGTTTGCTCACTGAAGCTTTTTTCCTCCTCCTGCATAATCTGTTTGAATATGTAAATCCACGTTATGAATAGATGAACATCTGCAGGCAATTCATTCAGTCAATAATGAGGCGTTTAACAGAGTCTGTACTCAAGAAGCATGAAATTCAGCCCCAGCTTTAGCCCCCCGAATTAACTACACAGCTAAATTGTCAGTGTTAATTTACCTCTGAGAGTGTAAAAGTCAACACAGCACCAATGTTCATGTGAAGTCCCTCTGAGTTCACTTTTTGATGTTTTTCAGTACCAGAAAGACACGTCAGCAACATTTACACCCACTACAGCTTTGAGTTATTAAAGAGAGGCATCAGTGATGTTGATGATGATACGGCATGCAACAGATGGTAACATGCAGTGGTGGGAGAAGTACTCAGATCTTTAACTAAGGTAAAAGTACCAATAAATACTGCATTTAAATTCCTACTTAAGTAAAAGTACATTAGCAGTTAAATGTGCTTAAAGTATGAAAAGTAAAAGTACTCATTCTGCATAAAATATGACTGATACTGTGTATTATTATATATGACGTTATTCGATTGTTCTGGTGCATCAGTGTGTAAAAATAATTTTACTGTTGCCGATGGAGCTAGTTTATCTACTTTAGATACAGTTTGGAAGTTTCAAAGAAATAGAATGAGAGTAGAACGGACATTGAGCTGTTTGCCGTGGTCATTTGACGAGTTGCAGTGTTTTTAAATGGAAAGTGCTTTTAGTTTTGTATGATGCAATGTTTATTCTCTGTACCCCTGTCTGAATTTTAACTCTTGCTATCCAGCTAAGTCAGGGACAAACGATGACTGTCCATTGTCAGTGGGGCCGTAAAATATGTCACACTCACTAGACAAGATTTATATGAAACTACTGAATCACACCATAAAATAAATCAAAGACCAACTGACAAAGAATTTGAAAACCACTGGTCCAAATCCAAAACAGATTACATTACAAGAGATGGGGCCAATTTGATCCGTTATTGATATCGGGTTCCAATACTGACGTAATTCATGTATCGGATATCTGACTGAGGTTACTGATCCGCATACCGATCCATATAAATATGTCTCTTTGAAATTCTCTTATTACTTTTGAACTCATGTATAGAAATCTACTAGTAGTTTTGCTGTGCACTCGATTTGTTCAAGTTTTCCAAACATTAAAGGAGTTGCCATAGCAATTTGCACTCCTACACCTGTTTGCATGTGAAGCCTACTTAACCTACAGTTCAAATAAATTGCTTTGGATTACATTTAAATTTTATGAAAAATTGCAAGGCAAATTTTATGCAAAAAGAGCTCTGATATCGGTATTATATTGCTATCAGCAGATATCCGAATTCAGGTATACGAATCAGATTGGAACTGCAAAAAGTGGATTGGTGCATGTGTAGTACTATACTGTATATGCTCGGCACGTAGGAGAGGTGACCGCACAGAACACAAGCGCACAGCCGCAGGAGTATAAATGAGTTATTAGACATTGTTTTCCTTTTGTCTGTCTCTTTTTGATGCTTATCATGTAGCCTGGGCCTATAATCACATTCATAATAATAAATATATGTGTGTCCTGGTGTGTTAATGAGCCATTTCCTCTCTAGCAGCAGGGCAACAGAGATTGTGCACAAAAGAAGCCTCTCCATGCTTCGTACTACTCCACTGCTTGTTTGGTCGTTACAGCAAAACGATGTTGGACTCTGGCGGACCGCTTTTGTGTAAAATTATTGATTTCTTAAGTAAGTAGCCGTGTAATAAGCAGGATAATGTACAGCTAGCGGGTCATTGTTGTGAAAGAATTCCTTTCAGGGGGATGAGAGAATCGTACTGTCTGGGTTTCTTTCACAACAATGACCGGCTCGCTGTACATTATCCCTTACGTAGCCCGCTACAACAGTCACAGTTCTTTGCAGTGGCAACGGTACACATAAAATTGGCCGTGGCACTCTGACCATTCTGCTATGTTGATCTGAATGGAAATGTCTGTTATACTCTCATTCTATTTATATGGGTAGTTTAGTCCAGGGGTTTCCAAACTACACTAGGGGTTCGGTCACTCACAAGATAAATCTGAGGGGTTGTGAGATGATTGATGGAAGAAGAAAGAAGAAAAAATAAAGTCCTGAGATACACAAATCTGTAATATGTTTTTGCTCTTGTATCATTTTTAGGGCTGCAACTAACGATTATTTTCATTGTTGATTATTTTCTCAATTAATCTATTAGTTGTTTGGTCTATAAAATGTCAGAAATGTCTTTTTTTGTCTACAACTCAAAGATGTTCAGTTTACTGTCATAGAGGAGTAAAGAAACCAGAAAATATTCACATTTAAGAAGCTGGAATCAGAATTTTGACTTTTTTTCTTAAAAAAATACTCAAACCGATAAATCAATTATCAAAATAGTTGGCGAATAATTTAATAGGTGATAACTAATCAACTAATCATTGCAGCTTTTATCATTTTACCTCTTTGGGCTTCAAACAGTTATGTAAATGAAACCATGTGAAAAGTAAACACTGCTTTAATCTTGTCAATGTATCTATTCTTTAAGTTTATATGCATGTTTTTCTACGTACAGTCTTACTCTGAAAAGTAACCAGTAACTACAGTCATCAAAGTAAAGTACAAATACCTCAAAATACCTCACAATTAAGTGTAGTACTTGAGAAGATGTACTCTATTACTGCCCTGACTGTGACTGTGTGATGTTGCAGCTGGAAATAGTTCAGTAGCTGTCCTGTAGTCAGAACGGGAAAAAATCAAAACCCCACAGAAGCTTTTCAAATACACTACAAATGGCTGCACAATGCTCCTCAATGGATCATTATCTGATTTGCTTCTCCACTAGCTACAGTTAATCAATGTTATGCTTTGTGTGCATCTGTGTGCTTCTCTCTGTGTGTGTGTGTGTTTATGTGTATGTGTTTGCGTGAACCCAGGACTCAGGGATTGACATCGGCGATATCTCTGAGAGGAAGGCTCTGAGGAAGCGGCTGCAGTGTAAAACCTTCCGATGGTACCTGGTCAACATCTACCCTGAGATGAGGATGTACAGCGACACCATCGCATACGGAGTAGTAAGCCGCCTCCCTCTTCATCCCAAATGCAATTCAGTGTCTGCAAAAGCCAAAGCGAGTGTGAACCGTGCCTGAGCAAATCATTTTAATCCCTTGTGTTGGGATGCGGATGGCTGCCGTCAGGAGCACAAACAGTTCACAAAGACGAAGGTTTGCTGCAGCAACTTTGACTCTTTCCTTCTCACTTCAGAAGTTACAGAAAAATAATTTTCTGTTAGATTAATGTTCATTAGATACGTGTATGGATCAGTTGAAGCTTACTTTAAATATAGATGTAGTATTTCCCACTTGAGGGCTTTGCAGCAGAATTTTATTAGCGAGACAAGCCAGAAAAAGTGAGAGCCAACAGCGCTGGCAGTGTTTCTATTTGCCCGTTGCTAGTTGTTCTCAAACAGCTTTATTTCCACGGTCCTCCCACATCACATCACCGTGGTTCACCCTAACACACTGTGACACACAGGCCGCAGTATTATGCTTTCTATGTTGTATGGATGATTTTTCCTTATTACAAACTGACAAATGGTGGATGGATATAGCGAGGAAATAGGCCGACCTCATTACTTTAGTTTCTCCGAGTCAGTTGACCTCATTATTCTATATTTGCGACATGCATCTGAGGGGCGCGTCAGTCGTGGTTGGTTCGAGGAGTCGTTACATGCCATGCCTCTTGTGCATGGATGAAAATTATTTTTGTTGGCAAAAACTTTTGACATTTCCAAAGAATGTGTTTGAGGTCTAATTTATTCATTTCTGCCTCATCCTCCTCCTCCTGATCTGAACATGTGGGTGAAGGGAGGTGCAGGTGGAGGCCAACTGTCCTCTACAGAGGGTTTCAACGCAGTATGGAAAAATATGGAATTTGATTTTGATTTGATATTCTACTTTCTAAAATATAAAATTCAGAATTTCTAAAAATAAATAGATCATACAAGCACCACTGTGTACAGATTGGTCTCCTGCACCATTCATAGCTATACCTATGAAAAGTAATGCTCTGTAATGAGTATATTTTCCCACAAAATCAATTCTCATGTAATTTATGTAATTGTGAGCCAGGAAATATAAAGAGCCGCGTAGGGAGGAGGTCGGGGTTTCACCCAGGAGACCGACGTTTGTGTCCCGTGTGAAACAGAAGTCAATGTTGATTTAGTTGTCACGTAACTTTCATACTTAAGTTTCGCCACTTCCAAAGTTATTTTAACCCAACCACGATCTTTTTGTAAACCTAGTAGTAGTAGTTTTGTTGCCTAAACCTAACCAAGTTGTTTTCTGTGAAGACGTGTTGATCGTGTTGCTGGACATTTGTAAGAAAATGCATGGAAAATGAGGAATAACTTTTCGTAAGATATCATATGAACCGTTGTATGAGGTGTGAGAGAGTGCGGGCCAGAGTGAGCTTGATGTCGTCGAAAGCAAGGCAAGAAGTAGGCTATGGCGTGCAACTGAACACTGTGGACTGAATGGCCACAATTGGTATGCAAGAGCAAAAGTAACCTTTGTCTTGTCACAACATACTCTGCACCCAGAGTCATGAAGTCACAAAGTCAAACATGGTCAGATTTTTCAGACCATAGTTTGACAACCGAGAAGTCTGGAAATTTGAGTGGAAATGGAAAACGTGTAGGAACCTTTTCTACAGCTCTATATCGCTCCGTATTCGCTGAGCCACGCCCACGTTAGAGCAGTACAATCAAATCTGAAGGATATTATGTCTCACTCAGACACGCGTCACATTACAGAAGCTAAAAATTCCGCTCTTAATGTTTCACTTTAAGATAATGTCCCAACAGGTGTCACTGTTATACAGGCATATTTTCCACTAGTAGACCTGAGCGGTTGCATGTACTTTCTGCGGATCTGCTGATTATCAGATAGAAGTAGACATCTCCTGAGCCAACGGGGAGCTGCATCCTCTCTTAGCTGTGTTCTTCTGATCTCACATCTTTACCTAATTCACTCTCCCACACAAACCACCCTCCCTGGAGCTCCCTGCGGAGCACTTTGTATCTCTCAATCAGGCGGACCTTTGTCATGATGCGCATGAATAACCCTCTGGGCCTTCAAAGTCTGAGTCATGTTCATCAAGCATAACGCTTCTGATTTACATTTTTATAAAGCAAAATTGAAACTAAGAGGATTCAGTGTATGATTCAACCCGCTCAGGCTTCCTCTGTATTTTATGTAAATATCCTTTAATATTTATATTCTCTTTATATGCATCTCAGAGAATGTGCCAGGCTGATGCTGGGATTAGATGGTCACTGTGGGATATAAAGATCTTTCTCTTTTCTATTTTTTGGTTTATAAAGCCTGTCCAAACTCACACAACGGTTCGTATTATACTTTACCAAAAGTTATTTCTCATTTTTCAAGCAGTTTCCCTATGAATGTCCTGCAACACGTGAGACACCTGTCAATTTCCACTCCAGTCTTTTCAAAATAAATTTCTGTCTTCCCAGGAAATAACTTGGTTAGGTTTAGGCAACAAAACTACTTACTTAGGTTTAGGGAAAGATTGTCTTGGTTAGGTTTAGGCAACGAAACTACTTAGTTAGGGTTAGGCAACAAAACTACTTAGTTAGGTTTAGGAAAAGATAGACTTGGTTAGGTTTAGTAAACAAAACAACTTAGTTTGGTTTAGGAAAGAAAACTACATAATTAGGTTTAGGAAAAGATCGACTTGGTTAGATTTAGGGAACAAAACTACTTGGTTAGGTTTAGGAAAGAAAACTACATAATTAGGTTTAGGAAAAGATCGACTTGGTTAGGTTTAGGGAACAAAACTACTCGGTTAGGTTTAGGAAAAGATCAACTTGGTTAGGTTTAGGGAACAAAACTACTTGGTTAGGTTTAGGAAAAGATCAACTTGGTTAGGTTTAGGCAACAAAACTTCTACTACTAGGTTTACGAAAATATCGTGGTTTGCGTTAAAATAACTCCATAACTGGCATAACTTAAGTACGGAAGTTATGTGACAAATAAATCAACGTTGACTTCTGGTTTCACACGGGGTACAAGCACCGGTCTCCTGGGCGAAAGTCTGGTGTTTTTTGACCCACCCATCCACCCCGACCTCCTCACTACGCTGCATTTGTCGCTCTTTATATATCCTGGTCCACAGTTAAGTGGATTACATACAAATTCATTTTGTGGGATAAATACGAATCACAGTGCATTACTTTTCATAGGTATAGCTATGAAGGTGTATGAGAACAGCTTGCACAATCATGTGGATACATTTCCATATCAACAGTGAGCACCGCAGCAGGCAGCGCTTAATGTTTGTATAATAGTTTCCCCTGTAGAGGAAATAATGTACTGCAGAGTTGAAGAGAGCAGGTGGTAGATGCAGCTTCCTCGCTCTCACTGTGTTTTGGCAGTGTGACTTTATCTGTGGACTGGACACCACACAGGATTTATCTGTTACCATTATTCATAGTCCAGCGCACAGCATTTAATTCGCCTTACCAAACATTTTCAGCTGTTTCTTTTTCATCAGGAGGGTGTCTGAGGTTGTTTCAGTTTCCTATTAAAATACACAGTCCATTAATCATTCATGTGACTTATAGATCACCATCAATACGAAGCATACAAGATATTATCAGCATTTTTTAATACTATTTTAAATACTATTGAGACAAATATAAATGACCAATACAAAATATATAATTACAAACATCTATTCAGGATAATATTTAGCAAATTTGATCTTAACCCATCAATGGATAAAAAAGTTGAATATCTATTTTTCGATTCAAAGCAACAAATTCTTTCAACCTCGCTAACTTTTCAAAACACAGTATAATCTATTTTATGTATTAGAATTTATGAATAACTTATAACTAATAACTAATTTAAAAGTCTGTCTTAAAGCTTCTGAAACTTGGCTTTAATCTTAAAACATTACATATTTATAAATAAATAAGCAGCAAGAAAAGTAAAAAAAAACTTTTTTAGGTATTATTTAGTAAGAGCTAAAAAATCCAAAACTCAGCTAATCTGCTTCGTCAGGACTGCGTGGGTGTGTCTGTTGTGTGAAGCTGTTAATAAAAAATATAAAAAATAGTGTGTTCATGTACGACCTCATCGTTTATAGTATGAGGCCGATTGAGAAAATAGGTTTTCAAGGCCTTTAATACATTCAAAACGTCTAATTGTTCTCAAAAAATCCTGTTTTGAGAGCAAATATAATCCAGCAGCAATAGGATCCTTTGAAAGAGGCCTCCCTTTTGTCTGAATAAAGTACACAGGTGTTATGTAACATGTTTTCATTGTGATGGACTTGAATTGAAGCTCACACTGCTTGGCACCTTGCTGCTTGTGCGTTCTCGTATTTAGAAACCATTATTCATAGTAGCATAAATACTCACCTGACTATGACTAATATCTGTGTTAGTTTGTGCAAACAGGCCCTGTCATATTACTGATCTTAACGCGAAACAATTCATATGTTTAGTTTCTTTGTGCGTTTGTGTCCATAGAAATAAAATAGGAGTAGAGGGGACATTGAACTGTTTGTTGTGGTAATTTGACTAGTAAAAAAGAAAATGGGGATTGTTGTTGCCGCCGCTCTGACCAGTCTGCTACGTTGATTTGAATGGGAATGTCCGTTCTACTCCTATATTCTATTTCTATGTTTGTGACTGTGTGTGTTTTTCTTTGTCTTCCAGCTGAAGAACTCCCTGAAGACTGATCTGTGTCTGGACCAGGGCCCCGACAACGACAACGTCCCCATCCTGTATCTCTGTCACGGGATGACACCTCAGGTTAGAGCCCTCTATCTCCGCAACCACTGTTTCATGCAGCGCGCAGCACAAAGACAGATTTAATATATCACCTTGATATTTTATTTCCATCTCAGGTTTTTCCCTACTCAATAAAACCTGTTCCATCTGGAAGAAAAATAACTTCCCTCTGCTTTCAGATTGAATCAAACTCAGTAGCTTCACCTCATAAAACGGGATCAGGTTTTCTATTTTGCCCTTTACAGAAACACTCCTCGATGTTTTTAAATACATATTAAACTCCATTTTTCACACACCTCCATTTAGGGCTGACATGTCCTAACTGAGTCCGGCTCAGAATGAAATGCCACGTTATTGACGAAAAACAATGTAGAATCCTGTTTTTCTGATTAAGTTAAATTGAACATTTGTCTCCGTCTCCTGCTTTCTAACACACAACCTGATAGACTTAAGGATTATTCCAACCGCTTCTTGCCTCTGTTTTTTCCCCCCAGTCAATATCTTTAATGCCGTATCTCTGGATTACTTGTTCAGGACAGCCCAAATAAGAGGGAGTAAGTGTCTTCAAATGTTAGCACAGCTTGATTATCATTTACCTTCTCCAGTCTCTTCCAGCTCCTATCGATTCCTCCGTCCCATTATGTCGGAGAAGATTGTTTTCAGAGATTGTTTAACCTTGCTGTGACGGCTGTAAACTTGTCCATATAGAGTGAGACTTGATCTCACATTATCCCTTTAGATTCAAATGGAAGTTTCTCCCTCGTTGCGCCTCGTATTGATATTTGCACCGCAGTGCAAATTAAAACGGATTCGGGAGAAATCTGTATAATCTTGTGGAAAGCACTTTTTCCTTTACTTGTACAGCCCTTTCTGGGACCTAGATAACTTTAAAACTTGCTAATTATAAATCTGTTATATGCTATAAATCTCTCATAAATCCAGGCATTTCAAACAAAGGATTGGAGTAGCACCAGCGTTCCTAATGAGATTAGGGATCTCCTCTGCAAGACAAATCTAGTCTGCTCTATTTTTACGTCTCAGTGTTACATCATCGAGAGGAATTAGACCCTGGATTGCCTCTATAGTGACACATATACATAGCAAATGTTTGCTGTCAAAATGTTGCTGAGTTGCTGGACTTTGCGAGGCGCTGCGGTAATTGCAGCACATCGACGTGCTGCAAGTAAATCGCACAGCCACACATGAAAGGAAATGGCATTACAAAGCTTACAGTCCGGCACGTGACTGACTTTACAAGAGCATGTTGTCAGCAAACATACTGTACAGCGCTTCAGCTCGAGCAGTAATAAAATACAGCGACTTAAGCACATCAACAATAGAAAGCACAGCCACATACGGCCTGGCAGTCTGCGCGGCTCCCAAAATGAGCAGCACAAATGAAAAATTCACACTCGTCAGACTGTTTAACGTCTGGTGTGAAGGAGGCAGGAGGCTGTTTGGGCAACATGAGACAAATATGACTAAGAGAAGGATAAGAGTAAAAGCAAGACACGCAGCGGAATAAGCAGACATGGCCCTGGTGGGTTTTGTTTTAATAAAAGGAAATATCTCGGGGTGCTTTGACAGCTAATGAAGGTGCTGAGTCAGAGACAAGCTTTACTGAGGCCCCACTGTGAAATGCATAGACTTCCACAGACAGACTCTGTTTAATTGTCTGCTCTGATATGAATCTAACTCCCCCATAGCCTTGTTACTTAACTTAGTGCCTTTCTCATTTGGATTCTGTGTACCAATTTATGTGGCCTCCCTTCAGTTTAGTTTTTGTTCATTTGTTTCTTTTAAGCTGCTAGTAGCAGAAGAAGTACAGAGATCCTTTACTGAAGTAAAAGTACCAGTACAATAATGTAAAAATACTTGATAATTCAAAATGCTAATTTATAGTCTTTCAATGGAATCGTATCGTGATGAAATCATGTATCGAGATATCGTGATACACAATTGCGTCATCTAAATTGATAATAATATAAGCACATACTAACTCAAAATTCGCAGAAAATCTGAGTTGAAATATTTTGAGGAAATATCATTTGAAGATTGTGTTTTGTTTTTACATCATACTTTACATTACCACTTAGTTTAATGCGATTAACAAACGGTGTATCTATGGAAATAATTGTATTATATTTTTCTCTATAATTTCACTTAAACTGTTATTAATTAAATACTAAAGAAAATACTCTATTTTTCATTTTTCAAGTATTTAATTCACACGGGAGTTTAAAAAATAGGTATTACCATATTGGTATTTCATATAGACTATTTATTTATTGAATTACATGCTATATTCTGATATATATCGTTATCGAGATATGAAATTACCTTTATCATGATAGAAGATTTTGGCCATATCGCCCAGCCCTACTTAAAAGTACAAATCCTTCATTCAAAATTCTACTTAAATAAAAGCACATTATTGGCAAAAAAATTTATCTAAAATATCAAAAGTAAAATTGCTCTGCATCAGTCAGGCCACCTCCGACTGATGTATTATTATGTATGACATTATTAGATTGTTAATACTGATGCAATGATGTGTTAATAGCATTTTACTGCTGTGGCTACGAATTAGAGCTAATTACAACTGTTTTATACAATATATCAGTTAAATACTTTAGTCCAGGGGGTCCAAATAAATCTGAGGGGTTGTGAGATGAGTAATGGGGAAAACAAAGTTCTGCTACACAAATTTGTATTAATTGTTTTGGACTTTTCTCTAATATTTGCTATTTTTGTGAAATATAAAAGTTATTTAAATTAAACCATTTGAGAAGTTTGAAGGGAAACGTCTCTTGCTGCTAACAAATCAGAGACATCTGAAATGCCCCAATTAGACGTTTTTCTGTAAGGGGTTACAAGCCACTGGTTTAACCTTTAACAATGCATTGTTTTTCCATGAACATTTAATGTATTTGTATTTAAAATAGTAATTATAGCTGTTTAAAAAAGGTAGCAGAGTAGAAGTTTACTTAGTACAAGTACCTCAAAATTATACTTAAGTACAGCGCTCGAGTAAATTCACTTTACTTTCCTGCTTTGCTCTGTAAAATGCACAGATTCAATTATTATTTAACCTTTATTTAGCCAGGATAAATCCCATTGAGATTATAAATCTCCTTTGCAAAGGGGTCCTGGCCAAGATGGCATCTTAAAAGTTTAGACGTAAGAGCAAAACAGCAAAAAGAGCAACATTTCACATTAAAGAGATTTAAAACAAACAGAAAGTTACAACAACCATATAATGTTCATTTAGTGCATTCAGTGCTAAAATAATCCTTATTTTTTTAAATTTTGCATGCTTATAAAATAATGTAGTTTAAAATGTCTCTGTGGCTCACATCAAGATGAAGCTCCAAAAACTTTAAAAGCACTTTCACCAGAAACGATGCTGGTTCGAGGAATGACGGACGTTGCAGCTACTGATATAAACATAAATAAGGAGGCAGTTTGTTTAACATGGCCTTGTACAGACAAATGTACCAATGTTCTATGCTACGATTGTATAAAGAACACAAACCAACTTTCTCATTCAAACTGCAATGATGTGTGTGGAAACCCGACTGTACTGTATATCATCATATACAGTCCATCCTTTGTGCACTACACCAAACTAAAGCCAGCGTTACGCCAACAGACCCCGCTGTGTCTCTCTGTAAATACAATCCACATATTCCCTCCCTCTTCCATCTCTCTCTCTCTCTCTCTCTCTCTCATGCTTATACCACTCAGCCTCTTCTCCTGCTTTATTCCTGCAAATGATTTTCAGTTTTTGTCAGCTAAATATGAGCAAAAAGGCATTTGGGAAGGAGACCATCAGAGAGGGCACAATTATTTGGGTTTTCTCCCCATTCCTGAATTAATAATGAGCTTCTTTTGTGTGCCTTGCCTCGTCTTTCCTTGTCCTCCATTCAGTCAGCATAGCTGTATAAATATGCATAGTTAGTGTATGTAAATGTCTCTTTCATACCAAAAGACAACGCAAGAGCAATCCTCATTTGCTGCATAGTTTATTACCTGTATGGTCATATATAGCTCTGGAGGGAGCGTTATCTAAATGTCAACCACAGCAGTCTGAACCTACAGTACGGCACTATGCAGTTAGCAGGATGTGGTGTTTCTTTGCAGAATGTGTACTACACCAGTACTCAGCAGCTCCACATCGGGCTCCTCAGTCCAACCGCTGACGACGACGACAACAAGTGCCTGGTGGACGTGAATAGCAGGCCGCGCCTCCTCGAGTGCAGCTACGCCGCAGCCAAACGCATGAAGCTCCACTGGCTCTTCTCTCAGGTGACGACACACACGAACACACACGGTCAGAAAACACAAGGTTAACATTCAGTTTTCTGTTTACATTCAGCCTCGGTTAAGACAATTTGTTGACTGTGACAGGAAAACCAACTGTGTTGGCAGCTTTTAATCATGCGAGTGGTTTAATTTACTGTGTGACCGCCTCAGTTCTGTAACTCATTTAGACGTGAAGAGCCAGTGAAACTTGATGATTGTCTTTCTTCATTAGCTGTGCTTGCAAACTGTGTTTTAACAGAACAAGCAGCCACCTCACAAAATGCCCCATGACAGGGGGTGAATTGGATTTACTGCATGCTTTAATTTGGGCTCAAAGGACCTCATATTGTTAACCGCCACGCTGTCAGCACAGCGTTAATTATAGATTTTGTTCCTCTTTCAGTCAAATATGTATAAAGTCCCAAATGTGCTTCATATTAGACGCTTGTTATAACTGTAGACCGTATATAAAAATGGGCGGCCTGTTTCCACTTCCTCCCACTGTACAGAAGTGAAGCCAAAATATCCCAGATACGGGAGCTGCCATCTTCAGGTTTTTATGTCATTTTGAGCCAGAGTCTGCGCACTAGTGATCAGGAGGTGGAGCCGCAGTATCGAGGTCACCCACCCGAACCAATGGCTAGCCGAGCACGGCCGTAGCTTGTCATCGAGAGACTCACAGCTGTAAATCATGACGTCTCATCCCCTTTCTATAGACTGGAATAAATAATTAAAACATAACTTATCAGAAAAATGAACACTTGAATATACATCAGTGTGATAAGAACTACCTAAATTGACAGAAACCATCTTTGGGGAAAATTTATTTGACATGTACTTTGACTTTTTAGTTTGGCGCATCCGCTAACATGGAGGAGGCGGGCTTTATGACCTGTACTGCAGCCAGCCACCAGGGGGCGATCAACATGTTTTGACTTCACTTTTGGGGAACTGTCATGTCGTCCATCTTTATATACAGTCTATGATTATAATGCATACAATATTCTTTTAACTATGTTGCTGCTGGACTGCCGCTACAGGTTGGTTGGTTTTACGGAGCAATGGGCATAAAGTGTGAAAAGGTTTTATATGCTTGAGCTCATACAGCCCATATCCTCACACTGAACTTTAAGTGGTTATTTTAGTTAACTTTGTATAATTTAGTAAGCAAGATGGGACATATCAGCAAGACTGGGGAGTATCACGTCTCTGAAATATGACATCAATTATTGACAGTTTTGACTGCACATATGCAAAGTGTCCAACTCAAGCAGAAATAGCTTGCCTTGATGCAGCCATAGTGACTTTGGTGAACACTTTACAGATTAGAGAGAGCTTTTTTTTGTTTAATCTTAATTCCAATTTTGCACAAAACCTGATTAACTGAAGATATTTTTAATCTCTTCCAAGTGAAATGTGCAAAATGACTTCACTTCCTTTATCCCCTGTAAAGACCTCTCATTATCCACAAAGAAGAGATTTTGATTTGGGAAAGAAAAGAAATTTGTTTGTGCATGTAAAGATCCGCAAAGATATGTTGGTAGGTGCTGATTATAAAAGCGAGCACATGTTCAGTGGGTGGGACTGTATGGTTTGTTCTGCTGGCGTGGGCGATACCTTTTTATTTCTCTGTAACAAATACAGATAGTTCTGCATATAGCGTAGTAGAATGTAATGCAAACCATAGCACCTTAAATCAAATAACAACCTTCCCACATGCTATATGCTTGCATATACATTCATTAGCAAGAAGCAGCCTGAAGAGGTTATATAGAGAAGTTGGCTGAGTGAAAGCCAGCAGCTTCTTTTATCAGTTATTGCTCCAGCGATCCTGGGTTGTAGTTTGGCCTCCATCCAGGCCTCTGAATCACCACCCACATCTCTGATTTGTTAGCGAGTTACTCAGATAGGTCTAGCGTTGTGCTAATGGGCTGCTGTCTCCTCCGGTTTTAGAAACAATCGGCCAATCAGAGCTTTGTAGGCAGGATTAAGAATAGGGATGTTGTTTTCTCTGTGCAGGAGCCAGAAAAATCACTACATCAATGGATTGAGAAATAAACTGCTCTAAGCTACTGCCACTGAAGCTTCTTTAACTAAAACCTGAAGTCAACAGAACCGATGTGTCACTTTCCCTGGCCGACACAGAAATTAGCTAACGTTAGACTGAATTAAAGTGAAACAAAACAACAATTCAGTCTAATTATTAGGCTAGTTTTACTCAGCCAAGTTATCCAGATAACTTAGTAAACCAAACCTCATCTCTAAATGAATTAATCATTCGGTGCAGCCTTTGGGATTCAACTCCTGGTCTGTACAGTCATCTGTATCTGATATATATTGTAGCATAAGACTATTAGATACCTGGTTTTCTCTCGTATAGTATATATGCTATAATTTATTAGTATTATTACTACTCTTAGTAACTCAGTCCATAACACCATCACTGAAGGAGCATCCTGGTCAGGCTGGTCAAATAATTTTTATTTGTTCCTAAAGGCCATTACACACCGGGGACGTGACGAATAAACAACATGAAAATGTGTAATACTCGCCTACAAATATTATATGACTAGGGCTTTTATTGTGAAAGGTAAGAACAGAAGGAGTGGCCCTGCTCTGCGCTGCTTTTGTCAAGGTTGAAAAGTTTGCCTCCTGGTTAAGACTACAGAGCCTCCGTGTTGTTGTTTCATAAATATATCATATAGGTGCAACTCAACACGTTTCGCACAATGTGATTGGTTGATGCCTTGTTCTGAAAAAAAATTACATCGCTTTTTCGACGCATAATATTTGCGTTCTGTGTGAAAGTATTCATGACAAAAACAACAGTTTGAAAAAATATGTTGGCATGCAAATTAATCGCACGAAAAAACGGCGCAGGTGTGTAAAGCCCTTAAAGGTAGACATTTTTTGATAGAGATTTCTTACCTGAAAATTAAGAACAAATGTTTTATATTAACAACAACAGTATTTACTTAATTTGCGGTAACAATATTTGGATAGTCCTGCTACAAATAGTTTTAGAATATTTGTAACATTTCAACAGCTTATTAGTTGAGCTTTGTCTGTAGATGTTTAACAGATTATGTGACAATTCATGATATTCTCCGAATAATCACTCCTGTATAGCATACTGTAGGTTGAGTGAGTAGTTCAAGTTTAAATAAACTGAGAATATGCAGGTATGTTCATGAATTGTCACATAAAGATACAGATGAGGCGAAACAGTTAAATTGTTGAATCTCAACTAATAAGCCGTTGAAATGTTACAAGTACTCTATTTGGATCGTCCGCCTACAAATAGTTTATAGTGTTACAATCAGTGAGCAGGTATGCAGCGCTCCAAGCACCTCTCAGAAGCAAAGACGCACCAACCAAGAGTATGAGGCTGTTTCTGAATAGAGCTTAAACAGGTGGTTTTCTTTGTGAGCCTTGGCAGGCCCAGACACTCTCCTGCAGTGCACACTGCCAGGATCTCATCCAGCAGTGGAAAACTTGGCCATGGAGCTTGTGTCTGCGTCAAAGTATAAAAGTATCTTCAAGTTTGGATACTAATCTTTGCTCTAAAATATAAAATCTAAAATATATTACATCCTTTTTCATGTTCTCTTCCTTAATGATGGAGCTTGAAGGTTCATCATTGACCCTGCAAACAGCAGCTCAACAAAATAATGTTAACGTTGTTTGTTTCTGAAGCTTTCAACCACAACGTGTGGCCTTCCTCAGCTCAGCTCAGTTGTCATGGAGATGGTTAAAATGTTGTCACATCATAGAATATGATAATTTTATAATCTCTGCAGTTCACAACTCATCTGAAAGCTGGCACAGTGTAACCTAAAGTGGGGATCTGAAACGAATCTGGCTCTTTAGCTGATACCCATAAGTTTAAAAAACGCCTTGATTGCCCCATTCGCTGCTTTTATGGGCTGGCTAAGGACACCGCCACATAGTGGTCCATAAATGGCCACTTTCAGCAGTTATTACCATCTGTTATCTATCACATAAAATGTCTCTTGGACCTCACAGATAGGCCAAACTCTGAAAATACGGAAAGAGTAATTTAGTTCAGTCTGTACAACCTGTCCAATCTTTAGCTCTTCCCCCCCTCCCCCACATTGCTCTCATAGTATTGGAAAGAGCTCTCTCCTCGCAGCTATCTCCTCGCAGCTCTCTCCACACTGTATTGACTGCTGAAGGCCTCCTCTTCAGTCACTTGCCCTTGGTCTGCCCCGACACTGTAATGAGAAAATCCTGCTGCGTTTCATCGGGACACGCTGGAATATTTTTGCAGAGCTTGATGTGCTCAGACTCGGGCAACAGCTGTCATATTAAAGTTTGTAAATTGCTGGACCGTACTTTATTTTTGCACTAAAGTTTTTGCTCGTCCTTCAAGCGTATTTCCCACCTGCCAATTATAAATTAAATGATTGATTTAAATAATAGTGTAATGGCTCTGAAACTACAAGGTTTTTGTGTCCTTCATGCCTTTGTTTTAATTTCTCTTTCAACTCAACACCAGATGTTTTTGTCTCTTTCGTTTTCCTCTTTTCTTCTGCGTATTCCCTTATAATCTTGGCCCTTGCAAGGAAGAACACTAATGACTACACTGGCAATTGCAATGTTGTTTTTGCCTTGAAACCATGTTGATGCTATCTGGTGGGCCCAATGAGGATGGTAGTGTGATTCAGCCAAAACGCCCAGAGCTCAGGGTGCTTCAGCTGCACACATCCATTCACAGCAGTGTGGGTTTAACAGAGGCAAGTTATATTGTGCACACAAATTGTTCTTTTGGAGCGCGGCACAATTTTCACCAGCCTGCTTTTATCTTTTCAGGGAGGATCCATTCAGAACAGGAAATCAAAGAGATGCCTAGAGCTTGTAGCGAGCAGCGACAATGAGTTTGGCTACCAACTGGCTCTGCAGAAATGCACTGGACAGAAATGGTTCATCACAAACGTGCTGTTTAGCAGCTCCTTATGATCGACTGCTGAAGGGAAGACCGGAGTGAATAAGTTGTTTCTTTTGTGTGTGTGAAAGAATAAGACGCAGGAGTCGGGACAGGAGATTGAACAGGAGTTGAACACGATCATTTTGAGCTCCACGATGTCCTCCGATGAGCCGAGTCGACATCACATCGTAAATGTTAAACATTTTATTTTGCCTACAGGATCAGCCATAGTTGGCGGGTATTTTGCAGATTTGACAAGGTAGTATATTTAGTATATTTTGTGGTACAGTCAGATTTTCGTTGACTTAAAAGATGTAATGGGTCCAATATGTTTTTGTACTTTGTTCATAATTGCTACTGTGTAGCAAGCTTTCTGAACCCGTCCCTGCTGTAATTATTTTATTTTAGTGTCTCAGGTTTGTAGGTTTATTATGCGATTCAGCTGTACAGTTGTGGGAAATGTTGGAATAAATCTGAAAATGATTATTTTCTACATGTAAATATTTTGATTATTTGTAATATATAACAGTAAAATAACTCATGTAAACTACTGAGTGCAAGTGCTTTTTTTTTCTTTTGTTGTGGTGCAATCTGTGATTCAAATCTTTACAAAAAGGGTTGAAATTAAAAGGACTGGAATCTGCTGTCAATCCCAAGTAGATTTTTGATTGTCAAAAATGTTGGATATGTACGTTGGCTCTGAGAGTTTAATGCACTGCAACTAAAGAAAACCTATGCAGATATACAAAACACTTCACCAGTTTGACTACACATATACAGCATACATAACAAAATGCACTGCAAAGTCAGACAACAACCAAATACAGAAATGCTGCAAGTTGCAGAAAAAAGTAAATGGAACTGAGCAAGATTCCAGGGGGACATGCACGTGAGTCGTTGCCGTGATTTGTGGGTAATGTAGTGACTTGTGACTTACACAGTGTCTCCCACAGGAGGCGTTAACAGAGCAGCTGAAACACCTCTCATGTAGACATGCCATAGTCTGACGGGCTTTATTGGCCTGTACTGTATTCTATAGATATTTGTTGTGCATTATGAGAAATACAATCAAAATGTTAAAACTGAAACAAACTTTTCCAACACCATCGACAAGTGGTCAACTTAAGTGTGGTTCTGCATTTGGTAGTTTTGTTTTCCATATTAGCTGGGTCATTTTCAGCAATTCCGTTACCCCGGAGATCGGAGGCTCGTTTCTCAGTGGATTTGTCATCTATGAAGGTTAAAAAAAAACAAATTTAGCCCCCCCCATACCCGTCGCAGAAATGTGCGCTAACTTTGTGAGAGCCCCAAATCCAACATGGCCACCATCGGCCATGTTGGAAATTATCTTTTTAATGATTTCACCGACAATGCTGAACAGTATCTGGGACCTTTTGGTTCAAGGAATTCATAAATTATGTCGTGTTGATGATTTGACCTGTTTTTGATATTCAAATCCAAGATGGCCGCTGATTTTCAGCACCGAAAGGTCAATTTTTCAAACTCATAGAGCCTTCTTCTTAAGCTCTAATGAAAGCTCTGGTCATGCTGAGTTGAGTTATGGACTACAAACTGCAATTAAGTACACAGAGGTCATTTCAGAGGTCAAAAAGGTTAACGTTCGTAGTTGATGAGAAACAAACCTTCACTCTCCATGGTCAAGTTGATGACTGTTTTCGTAAATGCATTTGTTTTGTCTATTTACGTTTGTGTTTTCTTAGTTGCAGTGTGAACTCTCAGGGCCACCATAGATTCGGCGAATAACAAAGACTGATGTACATGCACACAGCATTTAGAAAATACAGAGTCATGGAAGATGTAGTCGGTTTGTAGTGACAAATGCAGAGGCAGGAGCTGAGAAACGAGGCTGCTTTCTGCTCCGACTGTTGTGAGCACCTGGGGAGGAGACGAGTGGCACAGCCTGTTTTCAACATGCCAGTCCTCATTACCATCCACATTCAAGCAGAGCTCGGCAAACCATGGCATTAAATATACATGGAAACCCACTTTCATCAAAAGGACCTCCCTCACTAACACGTCTTAATATATGCAATAAGAGCGCCTCTGCATGCTCAAACTTTTGAATGAAAGCAGTTCAACAAAACAGTATTCCCATGCACATTGCATCTTCTTTTAGCTGACCTCACATACTGATTTCCTGCTGCTTTCCAAACGTTACTTTCAACTTTAAAATGACCGTGGATGGGGAATCCATGGTGTGTACATTTGCTTAATATTCTATTATCATGCATACATTTATCACCCTTGTTGATTTAGCACATCATCTGGTGCCAGAAGATGACTTGAAATAAGGTTTATTTTTGGTTGGCA